>PVKE010009145.1:0-16931 GCA_004027555.1 Craseonycteris thonglongyai | reverse complement strand
TGTTACTCTTAGATCTTCAGCATCATAAATCTAGTGATAAAATGTGCTTCTTGTGGGGAAAAAAACCCAAAACTTGCCACTTCAAATACTTTGTTTATATAGGGTTTAATCAGCCAAAAGATGTGTGGTTTTTAGTTCCCATACTGTTACACTTAGTTTGAAACTTGTGAAATATCATACAATGTTGTCAAAAACAGAAAAGTTGCTTATGAATATTTGTGGTCACATTACAAATAGCGACGAACTGTAAATAACTGTGAAATAAAAAGACATGGGGACAATTCCAGCAGTCAGCCTTGGCCTAAACACAGGGCTTTTTGAAACGGCCTGGAATGTGGAATGCATTGCCCACTTGAATCAAAATCCAGATGCCTGATTTCTTTTTCCATTTTCAGTTCATCATACTGGTTTGTTTTTGTTTTAAGGTCATCGGCTTCTCAGTAAGAATTTCATTTTGAGAAAATATTCCATGCCAAAATACCCTATATAGGTGCAACTTATTTAAATAACTGACATGGGTGATTTTGGCATTATCTTATTGCAAATGATAACACCTTGTATCAGTTTAGTTTACAAAATGCTCTCATGTGCAGTCTCTCAGTAAAATCTTGTCCATTTCTAGCTTCATTTCAGTTTGTAAAAGCATACAGTACAATGGCTAAGAGCCTCATTGTTCTTAACTGAAAAATAGCATAATACTGATTTCTTGGGGTTTGTATATTACTTATATATGTGAATGATTAATGTGAATAACATAGTAAGCACTCATAAAGTGGTTGCCATTGTTGTAATGCTAGAATCTATCTTATATTGAGGTTACCAGTGTTTTAATGCAACACCTCTGTGCTGGTTCTTTCAGCCCTAGATTTGTTATTCCTCACTTTTTATCCAATGTACCAAACTGAGAGTTGTCCTGCTTCTGTTTTTCAATTAATTATAAAATATCTTTTTCTTGTGTATGTTCTATATTCTCAGTAAATTACAAACTTCTCAAAAATGGGAATTATCTCCCAAAAGGCTGACACAAATTTGACACTCACACTATCAGCTAACTCAATTTTATGTTCAGATTACTTTCCTGATAAGCCTGCTGCTGAAAGAAACTCTTAGTTTTAGGCAAATGGCAAATAGTTTTACTATTTGAATTTTTTTTTAAGATTTGTTCTGCCTAGTCTATGAATGAAATTTGTCAGATATTGTATAGCAATTTAATGTATAACTCTTAAGGATAGAGTGAAGCATACTTATAACTCCAAGGGATCTGGGTTTACCTTGTTTTGCCTTCTTAGCATAAAGGGTTAAGGCCTGACCCAATGAATCTGGTTTATAGAGGGATTATCATTGTGCCCATGTTCCTCATGAGGTGACACTATCATCCCTCCTAGTTATTGCAAAGAAACATTTTCACGTGCCTCTGTTACCATAGCATAGTCTAGTAGTTATATATCAGTGGACACAGGATTCACCTCAGAAATTTGTTAAAAGTCCCCACCTGGACCCCCTCCAAAAACTGATTCAGTAGATAAGATGGAATAAAAAATCTGCATTTAAAACAAACTTTCCCCACTGGCACTCTATTACACAATTCTGACATACATAATTCAACCCAGATAGTAAGGAACATTGCCGAAGTGTAAAGCTCTACCCAGGGTTGTGTTAATAAGGAATATAAAGGAATCTTTCCACTTCTTTGCTCCAGGAAGTAGCTGAAACGTCTGAAGAAAACTGAGGGTCCTTGTTGATGGAATTACCCTGGTTCTACCACATACCTCTTTCCTGTATGTCCATTACCAATTGCCCAGTTATTTCTACTGATTTGGAATTTTTAAAAAGACATAGACAAGCTGTTTGGAAAGTAAAATTAAAAATTTCTTTTCCTCATGCTTCTAGAACATATGTCCATTCATTACCATCATGATTTCAAAACTGAATCAGGAATGTTGTTTCCTACCCTTGAAGAATATAATTTTATTTTAATTTCCTCAACACAGCTATGAATTCCAGGTAAAACCCAAAAACCCACTTGGAGAAGGCCCAGCCAGCAACACAGTGGCATTCAGTACTGAATCAGGTAATCACATCAAATAATACCCAACAAGGATGTAAAAGGCCACATGCTATAAAGAATTTCTTGAATTAAAAAAAAATCGTCTATGGGAAAAAGCAAATTGATGAAGGTACCTTTAAGAATGTCAAAAAAAAAAAAAAAAGCCAGTTTAAAAGAAAAAACAAATATGTAATCGATCTATACTCAAAAAATCTAGTGAATTAATGCTCCTCTGCATGCCATCATCAATGCCTAGAATCAAAATAGCAGACACACTGAGCCACATCTGGAAAGGGAATTCATTTAATCGTTATTTTATGATAATCAGCTGTGAAATCGCTTATTTGGCCTTCTCAGCTCCAATTCCCTAACAAGATACATTTGTACTCATAACACCATTTGTATAATGTTTACACCAACTGCATCTCATCTCAGTGATAAAATATTGGTGGTTTTATCAATGGTTTTTGTATAAAACTAAAATAAGAGAATTTTTTAAATGGACGTGAAAGAATAGCAATGACGGGGGAAGCCGGGATGGCTCAGTGGGTTAAGCTCTTGCTTTGCAGCCCCGGGACTGAGGATCGAATCCCAGCCCCAGCCCTGGCCCTGGCCCCATATGTTGAACCAGGGTATGCTTCCAATGTGGGAGGCCCCCAGTTCGATTCCCACCCAGGGCGTGCTTCCCTTGAGGGAGGCTTCTGGTTTGGTTCCTGCCCTGCACGGCCCCGCATCCACCTGTGGAATGAAACCAATGTGAAATTAATGATGTATGGATGTGAAGACTACTCTGGAACCTCCCCCTTCTCTCTCTCTCTGTCAAAACAATAAAATAAATCTTAAAACAAAACAAAAAAACAGCAATGAAGATGTCTAAGTATTCAAATCACAAATAAACGACATACCTGAGTATCTGGTAGAAGGAGATTCTCCAGTCAAAAACAATTTCCAAAACAACACACACTTTCAAATTCATTCTAGCAAATGTACCATTTTGCAAGCCAAGTTTCTTAACTAGAAGTACCCACCTTCTTCACTGCCACTGGAGCCTAATAACATCTGACTCTGTATTTGTTATTCCTCCTTAGCGGATCCAAGAGTGAGCGAGCCAGTTTCTGGTAAGTACCTACTTCAATGTGAATACAACATGCTTTTCTAAACTGATTCAACTATACAGACATGGCAGAATTTTAGTCATGATTTCACTTTAGTCTATTTAATCTTCTTAGAATATCAATCGGGTGTGATTGCTTAATTAAAACATCTAGTAACATTGAGAGCTTATGACGTTTTGGGAACAAATTGCATATTTTGAAACTTGCTTTCATTCAGGTACCAAATTTTCTATTTAATAATTGTCAAGCTATAAGACCCTCATTTCCATTTTTAATAAGAAGTCACATTAAAGCAGCCACTTAAATTGTATGTGCTGAAAAAACAAACCTAAATGTACTCAGGATGTTGTCTCCATCTAGCACTGCAGAGGCTACTCAAGACCTAAAAATACTCCTCTAAGATTTATGTCACTATTAACAGGAATTTAATTGGGGGGTTTATGTGTTTAAAACTCCTACATTTTTGGCTCCAATATTTAGCATTGGAGAAAACCAGGTATCAGCAAGTTGACAGTGAACTTTGCATCTGCTTTTTTTTTTTTTTTTTTAAGCTTTAGGACAGCTCTTCGTATCCAAAGTCAGATACTAAACTCAAACCATGTTTTCCTTATGCAGGAGGAAGAGATGCCATCTGGACTGAAAGACCTTTTAATTCAGACTCTTACTCAGAATGTAAGGGCAAACAGTATGTCAAAAGGACATGGTATAAAAAGTTTGTAGGAGTGCAGCTATGCAACTCTCTCAGATACAAGATTTATCTGAGTGACTCCCTCACAGGTAAGCAGGGCCACCAGCTGTTTTGAACCATGTTCTTTAAGGAATGCTTTGCAGCATTCTGTAACTTGGCCTTTTTTTTTTTTTTGACAGTTCCAGACACTAAGGTGTGATGTAATCACAAATGTTTTTTTTACCAAGTTGTTATTGAACTATTTCACCCCCCGACATTCAAAGATGTTTTGAGTATGTCATGTGTTTCTTAAGCCATCATAAACATTGACATCTCTGAGACGCACACACTTTTCTTTCAGAGCAGTTATAATGCAAATATTATCAAGAAATAATTATATATATATTCAGTATTAAAGTGTGAACTGTAGAAATAATCCCTTTAAGGTATGTTATGAATTTGTACAAAAGTGACACTGAAAGCCAAATGGGGTATTCGAGTGAAAACAGTGAAACTGATATTCAACAGATTACACGGCTGACTCTTCAACAGATTCCAATACAAGTGAAGGTAGCCCTATCTAACATAATGTTTATAAATGTGCAAGACCTATATCTATATCAAGTAGTGATGACTGTGATTCAAATGAATGGAATTTGGAAGAAAAATAAAATATTCCTAATAGAAAATCATTTACCCAAATTGCTGGTATTACAAGAAAAAAAAAAAAGACAAAATTGCTGGTATAAACACTTTAGTTTCATGAAAACTAGGAGCAAATCCTATGCCTCTTTGTGTTTTGAAACAAGTGCTAAGTAATTTTTTTTTAATGATAACCATAGAAACAGATATAAAAGTCAAAAGATAAAGGACCAGAACTTGAAAAGGAGTAGGTTCCACTAACAAGTGATGAAATGAAAGCATAACCTTTCATCATGTATCGTAATGTCTCAAGTAGAAAAATCTAAAATAGATATGTACTGGTCAAAAAGAGCAATTAGAGACACTGATACTCTCAAACTATGTCTCGCTAATATTTCTTGGTTATATCACATTTTCTTCACTTTGTGGACAACAAAACTGTATGTAAAGAAGGCACAATATGAAAAATACAAAGCACAGTTGATTATTTGAATAAGTTTGAACAATTATACACTCTGTATGAAGATGTCTCCCTAGATGAGTCACTGACGAAATTCAAAAGACGGGTGGTGGGGTACATGTAATTTAAAGCTACCAAACGTGCCAGATTTGTAATCAAAGTTTGTAAATCATGTGAATCCAATACTGGATACTGCACTCACAAATGTTAAGTAGAGAAATAAGTAGTATTTTTTGCTCACATAAAACTCCATTTAATTTGTATATCAAGGGGTTAAGCCTAGAAAACAAAGACTTGAGACATGCTGTTAGAAGATAAATAATGAAAATGCAATTTGAAACAGTGCCATCATGGCAAAACTTAAATATAAAGACACTAGCTACATTCAAGCTCAATTTTGTTACAGTAAACCAAGAATAAAAAGCTTTCTGATAATAAAATGATTGTATCTAACAACAATCATGGAAGGAATCTGACACAATTAAAATTTTAAGTCTTCCAGAGACAAGGTTAAACACCTGGCTGGAAGACCTGTAACCCCTCGCTCGACTCAGTGGGTTATCATTTCTTCTATATTCAGACAGTAAAAATTTTAACCAAGTAAATAAGGCTGGCCCCAACATAGAAACGTAGATATTTGCTCATTTAACAAATAGTATCTGATTTGTTCAGACATTGTTCTAGGTGCCAGAGACAAAGTAGCTACCAAGACATATCCCTGCCTTCTTGTAGCTTACAATCTAGTAGGAAGAGACAGACATCAAATATGTAAATTAAGAATTACATGTAGTGCTTTCAAGAAAACTTAAGAGTGGGAGAAAGCAGTTGACTGGAAGCTCCTTTAGTTAGAATGGTTAGGGAAAGGCTCTCTAAAAAGGCAACACTTGTGCTAATTAGAAAACTATGAGAAGGCACCAAAGATCTAGGAATAAAGCGAGTGGCAGAGGGAAGAGAAATGCAAAGAGCATGCCTAGCCAGTTCCACCTGTGTGGCTGAGGCTTACTTAGTAAGGGGAAGACCAGGAAGGTAGGCAGGGAGCCGAGACATCATGTGGAACTTTGAAACCAGGTAAAGACTTTTTTTTAAGATTTACTTTTATTGTTTTTGACAGAGACAGAGAGAAGAGGGAGGGCCCAGAGCAGTCTCCATAGTTGTACATCATCAGTTTTCAACATAGTTTCATTCCACACATGTGGGTACAGGGCCACACATGTGGGTACAGGGCCGCACAGGTGGGAACCAGGCCAGGGGCCTCCTGCATGGGAAGCACACCCAGTTCAGCATATGGTTCTGCATGGGCTGGGGCCAGGGTCCAATTCACGGACCCTGGGGCTGTAAGCTGAGTGCTTAACCTGCTGAGCCATTCCAGCTTCCTTGAGTTTTTAAAAGATGCAAGAGATGAGAGGAGGAGGGAAGAATAGAGAGAGGCAAGGGTGAAAGCAGGGATGCCCTCAGGGAGACTGTTCTCAGCTAAGAGATACTGGTGGCTTGAACTAGGGTGAAATGAGAAAAAAAAAGTGTTAACAGCAAAAGACTGACTGCTTGAAACAATGTGACTATTTTAGAATTGTCCCATATCAATGAAAATAACAACTTATGAACCTTTAATTCTGGGTTCCTCAGGAAAATTTTATAACATAGGCGATCAACGAGGCCATGGAGAAGATCACTGCCAGTTTGTGGACTCATATTTAGATGGACGCACAGGACAGCAACTGATTTCTGACCAGTTACCCACCAAAGAAGGTATGTTTTCTGAGCCTCATAAGCAAGAGGGTTTCATAAATTAACCTGAAAAGAATTCAGCTGAGAAAGCAATTGCTTTAAATATATAATTCTGTACTTCTAGTCTAATTATCTGGCAAAAAAGTTCATGCTAGACCTTAATACGAAGACTTTAAAAAAGTTTCTCAACTTTCCTCCAGTCTCTAAGACTCTGTCCTTTAGAGCCAAGGAAAATTACACACAGGCATATATAAAAATGCATTCTACTTCAAGAAAATCTGAATTTGCTAAATAGCTATAAAAGAGCAGCTTCCTAAACTAAGTCATGCATATATTAGCATTATGTTTTTTTTGTCAACAATGGGCAAATAGGCACTTCTTTATTCCCTTAAAAATTTTTTAAGAAAACTTTACCATGAATAGAAAACAGTATTATTTCCCTTAACTTTATAAATACAATTAAAATATAAATGAATAACCACTGTAATTCTTAAGACACATTAATATTAAGCTGCTTAATGAGGACTGAAAAGAAGAAAATTTAATTCTTGTCCAAGCTGGACAGGAAAGGGTAAATTAAATGTCCCAGTTACTTGAATATTACCAAGAGGTTTATAAATACTTTAAAATACCAGCCAGAGTAAAAGATGACTTAAGATCTGAGAACCCATGAACACAAGAAGTTGAAACTCCTGTCTCATAGGAATTGGACATAAAGCAAACTGTAAACTGTGTACAAGTATTTCAATGTTCTATATTTATAGGGATATTTTAATCATTTAGTGTAGGGTCCTTCAAGGAAGATTTCACCTAAGTGTAATTCTTAGAAATTTAGAATCTTAGAACTACCCTTTTGTGTCTTAACATTGCAGTATATATAGCACTTTTACTCATGTCAGTTCTTCAATGAACAACCACTAGTCTGTAATGTGCCAACAGTAAGACAGAGAGTACTCACTCTTTCTCATAAGACAGGGTATACTGAGTGTGGTCAATGACACTCAAAAATGAAACACAACCCCCTCTGACTCCTATGCCTTTCTAGCTGTTTCCCAGACACTACCAACCATTCTATCCTAACTTAAGAGAGATGTCAAGTAGTTTCCAGGTGCCCCTGATGTTTAGCCACCCATTACTACTTCAGGAAAGATCAGAGCCTCTGATGCTATCCATTTTCTAAAATACTTTGCTTCACCTAGAGTAACCTTCAGCCATTCAATGACACTCTTCAATCTATCAACGGTGAGAACAAAAATTTAATACAGCAGGTATTAAAATTAAATTATTTTCTCTCTTAGGCTATTTCAGAGCAGTTCGCCAAGAACCTGTCCAATTTGGAGAAATAGGTGGTCACACCCAAATCAATTACGTACAGTGGTATGAATGTGGGACCACAATTCCTGGAAAATGGTAGATGCTGCAATCCTGTTCACGAGTGCCTTCTGTTTCATCATGGCAAAAAATAATTGGAAATACTCTAGTAATTTGTCATTCATTTACAGTTGTGTTTACTATATATAAAAGTTTAAAATCTAATTGATAGCAATATTAGATGTTTATTAGAAAGACTGCTAAGAATATTTATCAGGTTTTACAAAGTCATTTTAGGAAAGCAAGACATAACAGTTAACATTTTTTAGGGAAGCTGGCTCCCTATTCATGGTATTTTAAAAGATCATTTGTATATTATTTATCACACTATTGTAATGATGTTTTGAAATACTTTTATAACAAAATGAACATCAAGAATATACTTAAAAAATTTATTAATGTGTATTCTTCCTACTGCTGAGTTAACGCCATAAATCTCTACTTGGTTTAACTTATTAGATCAAATTATCTTCAGCATATACATGTATATCTGGGGAGTGAGGGGAAGAGGTCCTAACATTCACATTTAATTTTTAACAACAGCTAAATAGCTTTTCTGAATCATGTACATATACATTTCCTTAAATATTTGCAAATTTCTAAAAAGATTTTGTTTGAATCAGTAAATTTCACTTCAGCTAAAAACAGAATTCAGAATGATATACTATTTCAAAATTCTTTTGCTACTCATGTTTTAACATCTGAATATGCTTTGTTAAAGTATCCCTTCAAACAACTGCCATCATATTGTTTTTAATATAATTATAATCAAGCTATATGCAGACGCTGAATGTGAAGTCCAAGCACAAAAAAATAACACATGATGAAATCACGATCATTTTATAGGATTTACTGTATTCTACCCAGAAGATTTCTGGGAATGAACATGTCAGAGGATGTTTTCATGATTCTAACTCAACTTATATTGAAAATCGAGTTCATTTTTATTTAAAAAGGTATTTTCTTCATTTGGAGGAGGTGGGAATGCTGCACTGTCGCCCTCATTCTGAAAGGACCCTGTGCTTACCTTTTAACATGCTTCAAATTTATCCATACTACATATTGTATTTTTCAAACAAGTAGAAACTCTGCAATAAAGAGATGTAGTTTTTTTAAGGCTGAGTTCTTTATTTCTGAAAGGTTTGTCCTACAAGGAAAATCACAGGGTTATTCCAGACCCATCCTGTGTCTTTATATGTAATGCTAATCTATCTTCCTGTGACATCTATTTTAAAGTTTCATTGTTTCAAGCCCATGATTATTAAATGTATTTCTTCCAAGTTGGGACAAAATTAAAACACCATTTGTTTCTCTGAATAGAAAACTAAGTTAAACCATCTATACTTCATCTTCAGACCAAACTAAGTTAAACCATCTATACTTCATCTTCAGACCAAACATCAGTAAGGATTTTCTGTTTCTTGCTATTTTCTCTCATATTCTGGAGGTGTCAGAAAAAATGTGTACATATTTGAAAAGATGTTATCTAGCAATGTGTCGTATGACATTCGCTCAAAAGATGGCCTTAATCAAATGAATGCTAATGTCACCATGAGACAGGCAGGACAATCAAAGAAAACAGTGGAAGCACAGTTGTTGTTCAAGGAGTCCAAGACCATTTTGAAGCGGTATTTGAAACTTGAGAATGTTGTAGAAGTACAATGACAATGGTGGGGTGAGCATGCAACAGAACATCCAACATGCATAACTGCACACATTCATAAGTTTGAGACACAAGGCAAATTGAAATGGCATGTACAGGAATACAAGTGGACACTGATCAAATTTACTCAGGCAGTAGTTTGCTATAATCAGAAGTGTCTGGACACTGATGGCAACCACTGTAGGAACCTCTTGTAATTACAGAAGTCAACTGTGACTTGTATTCATCTTTTGTTATAGGTATAGATTGAGTATTACAATGTTAATAAGTGTTTTCCTTCCTTAAAATGTGTATACATTTTCTTTGGGATCCTCTGTATATATCCAAGGGCTGTCCAGAAAGAAGTATCCAGCTATGTAATATGAAAAACAGAGGCATTTACGGCTGGATCTTTTCTGGGGGGAGGGAGAGAGAGAGAGAGAGAGAGAGAGAGAGAGAGAGAGAGAGAGAGAGAAAGTGTGTGTGTGTGTGAGAGAAGGCTATCTAGAAAAAAATTCTGCCATAAACGCCTCTACTTTTCATATTACATGGCTGGATACTTTCCGGACAGCATGTGTGCGTGTGCATGTAATGTTAGTGATAAATTATAAGATCACTAATGGATTCAATCATCTTTATTAACCTATCAGTGTTACATTTTATACATAGTATCTTGTCTTCTCAAAGGAATCTACTTTTAGTACATCATGTTCATAATAATAAGCCAAGTAATACAGCTAAACTTCACCTAGCATTTTAATATCCTCTGGACAAGGCAAGCTAGAAAGTCAATCACTTTATACACACATAAGAGTAGTGTTCCAAAATTACTAGGAAGCTGTTATACTTCTAAGCAGGGAAAGAATAGACTTTCATTTTGGTCTTTTATTGTGTTGTGGCAAATTACACTTTTAATTAACAGCCAATGATATACAGGGTCCAGCAGAAGTAACACACTTTAAGCTTGAATGTAATATTGTTATGTTATAGAATTACATGCTTATGATTTTGTAATAAAAGATTTGGTACAGATTACCAGCTCATAAAAAAGGGGTGTTATTTCTGCCAGACCCTGTAAAAAATGCTCTGCTTTTTAAATTTCTGAATTTCAAATACAAATTAAAATAAAATCATTGTAGTGGGAGTCTTTTGGGAGGCAAATAGCTAGCAGCTACATTCATCAGTGTAGCTGAGCCTCTTTACCGATAACCAGGTCCAGGTTGGGTGTAGCCCTGACCAAAGGGAGGACGGTTACGTGCATACGGGTTAGGCCCACTTGGAGGAGGGGTCATGGTACTTCCAGGAGGTGAAGAAAAACCTGGTCTCGGTTGATAGGCCCCGGGTTGGCTTGGAGCCACTCCAGGTTGTGAAGCAGGGGCCACAGTATAATTAGTAGGCTGAGAAGTTTGGGCAGCATAAGTGTGTGGAGGATAATTGCTCGCCTGGTACTGCTGTGGTGGCTGAGCAGGCAGTTGTTGAGGCTGACCAGAAAAGGCAGGAGCTGGTGCCTGGGAAGTAGGTTGCTGGCCATATCCCTGGAACTGCTGAGGTTGCTGGGGTCCAGTCTGCTGGCTATAGCCTGCTGAAAAGGCAAAATAATTAAGATATGTATGTTATTTTTCTGTTGGTGAAAATTTTCCAAAGCATCAGTCTTTACTGTTAAGGACCAAAAATTATGAGAAATTTATTCCTAAATATCTATATAATAAATAGAGTAGATTCACCATATACTATTATTTCAAGACCAAGCAGTTTCAAAAATATTTCTATTACCAACCACTGTCACCCCAATAAATTTATTAAAAACAATTTTTTTCTAAAAATTTTTTAAACCCTTTCATCTTAAATTGAAACCACTATACCTATATTTCTTCATTACAACTGATTCTAGATTATATAATCCCCGAGAGCAAATTCCTGTGCTGGTATAATTCCTGGCATAAAGTAGATGCTCAAATGATAAAGGCCGAATTAATGCAAAAACTAGTCATTAACCTGGTTTTGAGGAAAACCTATTTAAGAACAGTACCAAACAAGAAAACATTGTAGAGAATGAATATTTTAAAATGAAACAGTGATGCTACAGAAATACATCTCATTGTGCTACTGAGATGCTAAAAATTTAGTCACTCTATAAAAATAAAAACTAAGCCATTTAAGAATGAACATTGAGTACCTATTTTCACAACCCTTAACATCTATCTCTTAGATTTGGTATCTTATGCTTTTGCCTTTTACAACTCAAAATTTTGATTTAGTAGTAACATCATCAGATACAAAAAGCATACAATATTGTCCACAAAAATCAACATCTGTACTCATTATTTACCACAGATGTAAATTTTTTTTTAAAGAAAAAGTCTGCTTCACTAAAAACTTTTATCTCTACCATGAAACACACCTGCAGCTACTTGCAATGAAAACTCTCCATTGACTGGAATCCTGTCAGCATTAAATACCAGATACATAAGAAAATTATTAAAATATGTACAACCCTGCATTTAAAAAAAAAAAAAAGATCATATGAAGTTGAGTATATTCTGAACTCACCTTGAACCTGGGGTTCAAAATTTACTCATGAAAGAAATCTTTTTGACATAGTCCATGAATAAAACTGGAAAAGGTCAGAAGAAAACTGGCAAACCAACAGTGTCAAAAATAATCCAATGTTACCACCACCAATTAAGAATCTCCAAACAGAATATTTAGTTGACTATTCCCATATCTCTTAATCAAATTCAAGTTAATAGAGCTGGTGGAATCAGAAATACAAAGATAATTTGAAAAGAACTAAATTTTACTCACAGTGGAGAGCCTGACTAAAATCATTAAGAGCAAGCTTAATTTTAATAAGTAAATCAAATGTCTAATGCATTTTACTTATGGTATCTAAATACTAAAGTCAATTTGTGATCAAATCTTGAAAGTCACACAATTTCTCCAATTTTCTACATAAAAATTTTTAACTTAATGTTTTCACAAAGTTTTTGGAGTAACAGAAGGACTCAGCTTTTATACTGAAAATGTCTATTCAACTTAAGACTGTGAGAAAAAGAAAAAAGAAAAAAAGGCCTTTCATCCTGGTAACTGAAATCTAAACTGGCTTTTTAACTGAGTGGAAACAACCAGATCCTTAATTTATTTCTTAAGACAGTGATTAACCCCTAAGGGCCTAAGATGTCATTTCATTAGCAACCTACTAGAGTCTTTGACCTTAACGTGGCAATGCTTCTATTCTGCATGTAGTCTCCCTCCCACTACCAACCTCTCCTTTGAAAAATGGGTAACTTTGGTGAAGAACACCAGAAATTGCAAGAGATGAAAACTGCAGTTTCTGGAATAAATGAATAATACTGTAGGACAAGGGATATGGTCCACAAGACCTAAAGTATTTACAATCTAACCCAAGCTCCTCCTACATGTGGCCCAGGACAGCTTTAAACATGGCCCAACACAAATTCATAAACTTTCTTAAAATATTACAAGATTTTTTTTGCGACCTTTTTTTTTTTTTTTTTTAAGCTCATCAGCTACGTCTAGTGCTCATGTATTTTATGTGTGGCCCAAGAAAATTCTTCTTCTAATGTGGCCCAGGGAAGCCAAAAGGTTGGACACCTCTAATCTAACCTTTATGACAGAGAAGTCTGCCAACCCAATTTAGGTTGAATATAGAATGACATAGGAAACTAGTAATTGCAAAATCAAGTGCACTGAGTTTTGATCAAACAACCCCACTAAATGGCTGCAGGTACTTCAACATGTCACAACCTCTTTGAACCCTAGCTGCCTCATTTATAAAATGAGTGGGTGGGACAAGATCAGTGGTCCCCAACACTGGTTGCACTTTAGAATGACCTGCAATACTTTTACAATGTCAAAGCTTGAGTCCTACTCCTAACCAAATGAAAATAAAATCTTTTGGAGTAGAGCCCAAGCATCTGTAATTTCAAGAGCTCTCCAGTTGATTCTGAAACACAATGAGGGCTAAAATCCCTTGGATTAGATCATGGCTAGGTGTCTTTCACTCTGATTGCAATTACTTCTATGAATTACATAATTTGTAACACACTTTGATTTTACTTTAAATGACTACATCCTAAAAATAACCTTTCTTCTAATAAAATTCCAAGCTTAAATTCATTCCACCTATTTTATATAATTAAAAATTAGCAACTACAAGTTAAATCACAGCAAATATAATCCAAATAAAAATTGCTTTATGTATTAATATGTCAAACTCCAATTAACAATAGAATTTTATAGCCTAGTTCAGCAAAAAATATTTTTTTGTAAAAAGCCAGATAACAAATACCGGTAGTCTAGATTTTGTGGACCACATGATCTCTCTTGCAATTACTCATCTCATTCACTATAATGCCAAAGCAGCAACAGACAGCACAAAAATAAATAGGTATATATGTGTTCCAATAAAACTTTTCCCCCAAAATAGGCAACAAGCCTGATTTCACCTGTGGGCTATAATTTGCTGACTCCTACTCTAGTTTATACTACAAAACTCCATAAAATTTAGGAAAGTATCAACGTAGGTAAACTATTTTTAATTACAGTTGAAATCTGATCAATTTTTCACAGTAAAATAAGAGTTGAACACAAACTCTCCCACAAATCTGAAAATGACCTGAACTATAAGACTTATGCCCAAAACTACACTAAAGAGATTTATCATACTTAAATATGGATAACATTAAATGACCAGAAGAAAAAAACAAAACACCCAGGATACCTATTTAAAACTATAGATCGTAGTTACCTGAATTATGATTCTATACAATTCTATTTCTTTGGCCTATTTTTGGTATTCCCACATACTTTTGAGATTTAAAAACCCAAGTAGCTTAATTTGGTTGTTCTTTAATAAAATCACCTCTCCATGTCTGAAGGAACTAGTCATATTTTTACAGGTATTAAGAGTTCATTCAAATTATGTGTTACACACAAGGGCTGTCCAGACAGTATCTAGCCATGTAATATGAAAAATAAAGGCATTTATGGCTGAAATTTTCTGAACAGCCCTCTTATAATGGGAGGAATCTTGCATTTTTGTTGTTCTGAGTCACATAAGAGGAAGTTGATCACATCGGAAGATAGCTTTATATTAAAAACTGTTTTGTATTTAAAAACTTTATACTACAAGTTATTACAGAATCATCTACTATGATTATAAGTTTTACATGCCCACTGGAAAACTGAAATGTTGATTTACAAAAAAATATTTATGCAAAATATTTTTAAATACACAAATGTTATTTCCCCAATAAATAAATACTACCTGTTAAAACAATGTAAGTATCACAAATCAAGAAATTAAAAGGAAGGATTAAAGCTGAGTGAGTACAGCAACAGCTCAAGAACCAATGAGCCAGCTGGGTCTAGACTCCCGCTCACCTGAATACTGAACACCATACTGCTGTGGCTGCTGAGCGCCATAACCAGCCTGCTGCGGGTACTGCTGGTACACCTGACCTAAAAGAAACGAGAAAAAGAGGCAGGTTTAACTCGGTGGAAAAAAATACTTTAAAAATTCTAAGGTACATTTAATTCTCTCCCCACCCAAACACATATGGAGTAAAAAGACAAAAGAAAAGTGTTTGTTCCCCTTTAAATGTGTATAAAGAAAAGGATAAGGAATGATTTAAAAAGTGTGGCTGCTCTGCTGTGAATTAATTTCAGAAAACTCTCTTGGCAGCAAATAATATCAATGATTACTTCATAAATTCCAGAAAAACAACTGCCAAAAGATATGTACTGCTAATGTTCAGTAAAAACCAACTGAGTCAAAAATCAAAAAAATAAAAATCTCAGAAAAGGGACATAGATGATTAATAGCTCCCATATCTTTTCCCAAACACTTAGTATTTGCCATCTAGAGGTTTGACCCTTTTCTTTTTTGTTACCATACAAAAGGACTCTTTGGTAGCAAGGAACTACACAATGATACCTCATTCCGGATCTCAAAGACAGCTTTGGCAATTGACAAGTTTGCATTTCCATCATCTGAATATACTAGCCAATCATGTGGCATCTGATGATAAAGCCTAAATGGTTTCTTATCACACTTTTTAATAATGGTAGACCTGTTTAACACTGTGGATGTGTAGTTGGAAACAAGAGTACTATCTGAGGTCAGTAGACCACCAATTCCTATAGAGAAATCTTTCATATATAAATCACCATTATTACCCGTGATTTCCACTCTAAGTATTAACTGGTTCATGTCTTTATTATCTCCACTACTTTACAGTTGTTCAGTTGTTCTAATGGTAGATTTAGTTAAATCTAATGCTTAGAATAGCAGTAAAACCTGCATTTTATTATCTAACTAGCCTTTAAATCTTTAAAAATAAGTATATGTTGACTAATTCTTTGAAAAATATTCAAACCATCTGCTGTTATCAAAAGACTAATCAACAACATACTTTTGGCAGAAAGAGACAGCGAATGAAAAAATGTCAACACATTATCTAGTGCCACTCAAATTGAGATGTAGTAGGCAGTTAGCATTCACAGGCTGAGATCAAGACAGAGCCCACTATGCCGGTACTTACAGCCAGCTTATTTCCTAGCAAGCAGTTATATTCTTTTTATGATAGAAATAAAATTTGGTTAACTACTTTTTGAGTTATTAATCCTCCTCCCATATATACATACAAAAAAAATTACAAGTTTCTTAAATGCTTTCTCAATGGTTTAAGACTTAGAGAAAGCACAAAAGGTAGTAGAGAAGTTAACCACCTTAGAAGAAAGATACCACTGTCATCCTGGATTGTATTTTGTAACTAAATTTTAGAACAGAAATGACCAGAATCTGGTACAGAAATACAATGAAAGAGTAGAAACATGTATAGCATGTGACAATGGGTCTTAATTCTTAGAAATTAGAACAATTAACTGTACAATAAAAAAATGAGCCAAGAACAGGCAATAAACACATGGCAGAAAAATTAAGCTTATTAGCAATCCCTATTTAAGATACAGAAAGAGGGGATGCCCACATTGCTCAGCAGGTTGAGCACTTCCCTTGCAATCTCAGGATCGAGTCCCAGCCCTAACCTGTACAGACCCATATGCTGAATTGTGACACAACTGGTAACCTCTAGGAAGGCAGAGAAGGTTCTTGCCTCCCATGCAGAAGACCCCCAGTTCAGCTTCCGTCCCAGGCAGCCCCATATCTACCTGTGTGGAATGAAACTATGTCACAGATGATATGCGGCTGTGCAGACTGCTTGGGCTGGCTCTCTCTC
>PVKE010009144.1:0-45660 GCA_004027555.1 Craseonycteris thonglongyai | reverse complement strand
ACAGAGAAGGTTAAAGATGCAGGATAAAGAGGGGACAGTTTGAGGAGCAAGGAGAGAGGAAATGAATGGGAAAGGGAGCTGAAAAAGAACAAGTACAGGGTTTTGATGAGGATGAGGTGGCCTGATGGAATAGCGGCCATTAATTCTGAGCAGACACTGTCACTGCAGCCGCATGAGTTTTCTTCTGATCAGCAATCTAGAATGGAGGGAAGAAGAAGGTGGGATTGCTCTGAAGGAGTCTGGCCAGCCCTGTGCAGTGCAGGGGGCAGCTACAGGGAATCAAGGATGTTGATAAAAGAATGGCCTACAGCAGGGATGTCCAATCTTTTGGGTCCCCTGGGCCACATTGGAAGAAAAAGCATTGTTTTGGGTCATACACAAAATATACTAACACTAACAATAGCTGATCGAGCTAAAAAAAAAATCTCAATGTTTGAACACAGTTTATGCATTTGTATTGGGCCAAATTCAAAGCCGTCCTGGCTGCCTGTGGGCTGCGGGCCAGGGGTTGGACAAGTTTGGCTTGGAGAGTTTACCACAAAGGAAAGGCTGGGAGAAAACAGAGGTTGAGGGGGGAAGAGTGCCAATGAGGTCTCCATGGAGCAGAGGGCTTGAGAAATGGGAAGGTTAGACCAGAGTGGGGAATCCTAGAAGTTCTGGCTATAGAAGGAGGAAGGTTTCAGGGATGAGGAAATTCAGGGCGTGGTCCGATCCATAGGCATTGGAAAGCCAGCGACGTTAAGGGGGTCAATCAATTGGAGACTACAGTGTTACTGGGTAGGGATGATGTGGCTGGAATGGATCATCTCCAAGGCCCCCACTGGGCTGGTGATGCGATGTGTTAAAATATGCTTTGCACTCAGCATTTTTAGTGCTTGACACATGCATTGACCTACATACTGGACACACCATCTAGATGCCTCACAGGCACTTCAGAGTCAACTGGACAAAAACTGATGTCACTGGGTTTTCCCCAAGCAGGCTTCTCTTCCTGGGTTTCCTCTCCCAATAGATGGCTATACCATCTACTTGGTAACTAACTCGGTCAGAAATTGCTGCCTGCAACTTAGGTCACATTCCAGCACTCCTCTCTATCCTGCTATCCCTGTTATTCTACCCTCACACCCCTTTGCTCCTGATGATCATTACAGGCTACCTGGCTTTCCTTCCTGGAAGAGCTGTCCCTGCCCCTTTAATTCAGCCTTCAAGGTGCTGCTTCAGTGATTTCTTAAACTGCTATCCAGAGCGTGTCATTCCCCTGTTCAATAATAGAAGCGCAAACCCTTAGCCAAGCATTCCAGGCTCTTCGAGATCTGGCTCTAACCTCCTTTCCAGTTTCATGTTCTGTGTCGTCCACTCGTATATCCTGAAGTTCCATCCAAATGAATCTCTCTCCTGTTCACAGCTCTTCAGTGTTCTAGAATGCCCTCCATCTCCCTTCATATGGCTTTTAAGCCCCCACCCCCTTTTCAAGAACCAGATCGCACCTCACCCCTTCCACGAATCTGATCCCCATTTTTCTTCTTTCAACTGAGAGTACTAGGTTCCTTCTGTGACTTCTTGAAGAACCTTAATTAAGCCTCTTAGTACAGTTATCACTTGCATTTTCTCTGGGCTTCCGGTCAATACCGTGCATGCCTGGCTATTCTGGTTTGTGAGCAATCATAAGGACCAAGTCTCAATCTTATTCCACATTGTTCTCTGCTGTGTGCCTGGGCATAACAGGGACTTCGGAGTCTATTCGAGCTCTGTGGAAATCCAGGCTTCACCACTGGTGACTTAGGGAAGCTTCTGAACCTCTCTGAGCTTCAGTGTCCTCCTCCTTGAAACAGAAAAATGATACTGACCTCCCAGGATCATGGTGAGAATTAAATGAGGCAACTCACGAAAAACGAAAAGCGTGAGCCCTTGCCAGGCACATTGAGGATGTTAAATAAACACTTCCCCTTCTCTCCAACTCAGCTTTGAATTCATTAAAAGAGAAATGGAAGAGAGTGAGTCTGATGTCACCCATGGCTCTGTTTTCCCCGACGACCTGTTCACTGGGCCGGGGACAAAAGCAAGAAGATAAGACCAAGAGGGATTTCTCTTCCCTTCCTGCTTTTCTTAACTTTCTTTTACACTTTAAGTTACAAAGCATTAGTGCAAGTGAATATGTGTGTATCACTTATCTCAAGAAATGCAATTTTTCACTGACCCCTCTAGACATTTTTTTGTGCTTGCCCTTGAGTGTTCCCATCCAAAGACTGCTAGCTAAGCTGGCCATAAAATGATCGTCTTTCTGGATGATCTTGAAGTTACCCCAGATCCCTGTGGAAATCCCTCCCCCCGACCCTGCACACACACTCAATTCCCTTCCATTTTCTCCAGGGCGACTCCTGCAAATGAGAAGCTTTAATTGTGATTCTCCACCAGGGTTTGAAAGGGCACGCAGGGCATGTTTAATTATTTGTCTTTCCTGTTGGACTGGGTGATGCATGAGATGCATTAAGGTGGCATTTCCTCCCTGGATCATTTTCCACAGCAGCCCTGCTCTCCTTGAGGTGAGAGAAACATCAAGCCAGGGACCCTGAGATATGTGGGGGCCACCCCAAATCCCAGAGGATGTGAGGTGCTGGACAGGGGCAGGGCCAGTGTGATTCCAAAGCCTGCTGCAATGGGAAGAACACAGGATGCGAAGTCAGTCCAGTCTGTGGTGGGGCCCAGCTCTGCTGTGTCTTTGATGACATCTGGCAAATGCCTTGTGTTGTCTCTCTGGTCCTCAGCATGGCCCTTAGGAACATGAGATTCTACACGCATGTGTGCATTTGTATGTGTTTATCGAGGACTGGTTACAATGTTGTCTTAGTTTGGGATGCTATCTCAGAATGTCATAGACTGGGGAGTTTATAAATGACAGAAGCTTATTTCTTACACTTCTGGAGGCTGGGATATCAAGATCCATGTGTCTGGTGGGGTCCTACTTCCTGCCTTCCTGCTGTGTCTTCACATGGCAGAAGAGATGAGGGAATTCTCTAGAACCTCTTTTCTAAGGCCACTAATCCTGTTCACAAAGGCTCCACCCTCATGACCTAATCACCTGCCAGAAGCTCCTTCTCCTAATATCATCACATTGGGGATTAAGTTTCGACAAATAAATTTTGTGGGGACACATATAGTCAACCTACAGCAAAAGTTTTAAGGCATGGCTCACTTATAATGTACAGAGGTTGTCACAATATGCCAGTCTTTTTCCTGTTCATTATCTCTTGGTACTTGCCTGTCTCATGATGTTGGATTATTATCCTCTGTGCTTTATAGATTGAACTTAGAAAGATCAAGTGGGAGATCCATAGTCACTCTCTAGTTAAGTGGCAGGGCTGGCAAGTCCAGTTTCAAGTGTGTAATTTTTGAGTTTTGACATAGGTGAATAGCCATGTCATCACTGGTAATAGTTATTAGTTAGAAATTAGTTAGGAATTCCATGCATGTCCATTGCCTTGTCTTATAAGTCCATGGGTCTTTGAGGGTAGTTCATTAAGGACACCTTCGTCCCTGTTCAAAAGACAAAGGGATGGAACATCAAGTTGTCACAGTGCTAGGTTGGAGGATATGGCTTATATCCTTTAGTAAGTGGGCTTAGTAAAATCATGCCCTAGAATGAAACTGACTCAACCACTCAGTCCTAGCAGCTAGAGTGAGGTAGGGTGCTGGGTCCATGTGGGGAGGTATCCGGTTATGGAAGGCATGCCCAGGTTAGTCTTAGGACATGGGGGAGCAGAGAACTCACTCTTTGGGGGGCAGGTTAAGTCTCAAGATGGAGACTGGAGGAACTAACCACAGCCTGCCAGGTTTAGTTTTCCATATTCACAATCAGTTAAGTCACTTCAGCCGAGGGTGAGATTGAGGAAAGGGGCAGAGAGAAAGGCCACTAATGAAGTTCCCTTCATATGGAAGGAAACAGGAAACACTGGGAGTTACAGTCATCATGTTCCTTCCTTAACAGTGGAAATGTCAAGAATAAGGGACAATGGTTCCCACATAACAATAATCATCACTGGAAACATCACTGTCAATGCCAGACTGTTGCAAAGAAAAAGTTTCTCATTCCTGCCTTGAAAGTGAAGTGTCCCTAGGAACTTCCCCTAGAATACACCTGGTCAAGGGGCCATACTTATTTTTCAATGCTAATGAAAGTGATCTTTAAATTTTCTCTCTGAGCATCTGCCCAGGTAAGAATACAGCAGAGTCAGGTAAATAAACTTAGTACTTGATTAAACGTGCTAAAAAGTCAAAACCAGGACTTTCCTATAATTAGCAGGAAGTAGTTATAGAAAATAATGGCTTTTTAAAATTTGAAATACAAAGATACAAAATATAAGAAAATTCTTAGAGAGGTGTTTTTGATGGAAAGTTTGTCCAAAATTTCAGAATTTGTCAGAATTTCAGCCTCAGATGGGTGTCCTGAAAGTAAAAGCTTAAATAATGTAGAAAGGAACATTCTACACCTGGGAATATGAGGGCTGTCCTGAAAGTATCCAGCCATGTAACTGTTCTCATTATATTGACAATGGTTGAATTTTTTTTCTGGACAGCCTTCGTATATTAGGTTAAATTTAACTAATAATAATTGTTTGAAAAATACCAAACTGTTTCTAGGTGTTTATACCTTTCTTTTAAATCAGCTTTATTGATATATAATTTAGCTACTTTAAAATTGAGCAGTTTTAAGTGTCTGGTTTTATGGGTTTTGATAAGGGTAAATAGCTATGGAGTCACTGGCAATAATTATTAGTTAGAAAAATATTGAATTCTTTATATAGCAGTTTGTGCCTTCTATAAATCTTCAAGGGATCATTCTTTGTGCTCTAGGACTTACAACTTAACCACTTTCGCATAGAACTGCATTTTGGTTTACGGGAGGGAGCGATTAAAAATTTCCCTAGCAGTCAGCATGTATTTTTCACTTGAAGCCGTGTAGTAGCAGCGGCAGATCCTGCTGCAAAGGAACGGTCTTCAAAAGGGGAGGAAAAAACATTCACTCGATAGCAAAATTTATAAACCTAAGTCCACAGATTTAGCTGGAGCTGCTGGAGCAGACATTGTCTTTCTCAGTGGGGGAGTGCTGCACCCCCACTTCACTCACAGCCTCCTCTCAGGCTGGCTCGCACCCCCTCCCCCTCCCCATCTCCCATTTATGTAACACTTTACAGTTAGAAAGTGCTTTCACAACTGTTTTACAGTTTAGCAAGTGCTATTGCATCCATTAACTTATTTAATCTCTTCCTGTTTGCCCTGAAGCTAAACAGGCCCTCCAGTGAATTCACTCAATGTTGGATCATAAAAATATTCATCTCTGTTTTCCTGCGTCTCCCTTGCCAAGTATGCCTCCCTTAATGGCGAGGCCAATGGCTCTGTGGCCATCCGACTATCATCAGTGACAGTCCATCATTCTCTGTGTTCTGTCCCCACCGAAGGCTGGGTATCCAGGGCCTGATGAACTGGGAAGTCTGATCCAACAGTCATTTGGAAGTTGGGGCTCCCTAGCTAAGTCCCTGCTGTTCTGGCTGGGATTTGGGGGTGGGTAGTGATAAAATAATGCAGGAGAAAGATCCAGAATGAGTCTCAAGAAAAACGTCTTGCTGAAGCCTAATTGTGGGGGTGAGAGAAAGTCCATAGGAGGACAGCAATCCCTTGCTCATCTTCAGGGTATAGACTCTAGTCCCAGGACATGCACATTCATGGACGGGGGATGGATTATGCCCTTTCCCATGACACCATCCATGTACCTGGCCCCTCGGTGGAACCAGGGTACCATGTTTATATGCAGGCCATTTGGGGTAATGACTTAGGACCTGGATCCCAGTGCCAACTCTGACACCAACTTGTTATTTGCCCTTGAACAATCCTCTTGGCTTCTTCGACCTTCAATTATCTTGTCTATACAAGAAGGGAGGTGATGACAGGATGCCCAGGGTCTTTCAGAACTGAAATTCTAGGCCTCCATGGGAGGGGGCAAAGGGGAGGAGCTATCTAAAAGTAGCCACGGGTTGTTTGCGTGGTGAGGGGTAGCCAGGGATCTCAGCCCTCCTGTAGCACCAGCTTCTCCTCACCTCTCCACGGCCCTGCTCGGCTCTCTCTCAGTTCTTCCTCTACTAGGAAGCTTTCGGATCCCTTGACGGTAGAACCTTGATTGATTGCCCCGGTTCTAGGACACACCAGCGTAGGTGGCAAAGCCTTTGGGGCAGGCAGATGTTGACGCAGATACTGGCTCCAAGCCTCAGAATCCTTTCTGATCCGTGCCTGCAAAGGAGGGATAATGATCCCCATATCATGGAGATGTTGGGAAGAGGAGATGGGTAAACATATATGCAAACTACTTATGTAGAAGCCGTTCAGTGAATGACAGCTAATATTAGATAACAATAACAATAATATTTAAGTAGTAAAAGAATCAGAAACAGTGGTATCGTCTCCCCCACCCTCCCCCATTCTAGACCACAGGGGCTGCTGTGGACAACACCAGAAATGTGGTTTGACCACATGTTCTGGAAGCCCTTCCTGTCTCCCCTCAGAGGAGACAAGCTTGGAGCGAGAAGCCTGGGGCATGCCTAAAAATTTAAGGTGACCAGATTTTAACCTTGGTAAAGCGGGACACCATTGCCCGGGGGGGAGGGGGTTCTTGATTAAAAATTTGGTCTCTCTCCCGCCGTTCCCTAGCTTGTCGTGCATTCTTTCCAAAAATCGGGACTTTTTTAAAACGCCGCGGGACGCGGGACAAATTGTTAAAAATCGGGACTGTCCCGCCAAAAGCGGGACGTCTGGTCACCTTACTAAAATCCACACTCACCAGCGGGGGGGACCCTGAGACCTCGGAGCCAATGTTTCTTGCTCTTGTTCACTCAGCAGGCTTTTGTTGGGCACTATTGGTGTGCTGGGGTACACTGTGCCCAAGGAGATATGTCACCCCAATTCTATCGGTCTCAAGGGTTGCCATGGGACTTGGAGGAAAGGATCAGGGAAGCAGTTGGTGGCAATAGAAGGAGCATTCCGGGCACAGGCCATTGTTATTTCTGTTGATAACATTGTTACTGTGATGATGCATAAAGCCAGGTATAGTCAACTGAAAGTGAGGCAGGAAAGGCTGAGAGACCACTGTGGGAGGAGCTGATAAGCAGCCCAGCTTTGGCGAACTAGCAGGACTTGAAGATGGAGAAGAAATAGGGAGTTGGAGCACGCCTTATGGAAGGGCAGGCTCAGGCCCATGATGTTGCTCACCCCTGCTTTTCAGGTGCCTGACCTCATGCCAGGCACAAGGGAGGGTCTCGGAAGGGGTGGAAGGGAGGGAAGGGGTGGGTATGGCAGCTATTTCAGCTGAGTTTGAGGCTCGCAGCCTGAAAGTTCAGTAAAACCAATGATCTCACGTGTGAGCTACCCTCCAGCAGGGTTCAGTTGCCCAGGTGCCAACACCTGAAAAGGGCAATTAAAGGGAGCAATTGAAGGGGGTGGGTGAAGATAATTAAGCCTAATCAGGACAGGCCTGTGAGAGAAATGGCAGACGAGGGGCAACAGTGTGGTGGCATTCCACGAGAAAGTGGTACTAATGATGGACTACGCAATCTTGGGAGTGGAGGGAACGTGGCAGTGGGGCTGGCATGAGTGATCTGTGGTCAGTGACTTGCGTTCTGAGAGTGAAAGTCTTACAAGTGAGGTTTCCAAGGCGATACAATGACTAGTGATGACAATACCTGGGGTATGACATTGGGAAGAGGTGGTTTCTTCGGGGATGAAGAAGGTTGTTAGAGGTAATGATATCAGGAACTGATGAAGCGGTGGAGCTGAGCTCTCCGCACATGGGTTATAGCCATTGAGAATGAGATTTTGGGTGGAGAGAAAGAGGATGAATCAGGAGTTCAAGTTCTCAGTAAACGAGGGGAATAAATGAGGGATCAGCAACTAACCCAATAGGGAAGGGACAGCTGAGTAGCATGACCATCAGGAGGGAGAGGAAATAATCTGAGAAAGACACTGGGAAGCAAGGAGCACAATTTAACCATTCCTGAGGATGAGATAGGAAGAACCTTAGGAGTGGTTCTGATAAGACAGGACTTCAGATTTCTAGCCAGCGGCTAATTAGAAAAGCTAAACCAGGAAGGAAAAAAGACACTGAGAGTTAGACCAATAGCAGGTGGCAATGCTAGTAATGGTGGTCAGGCTGATGGTGGGGTGGCGGGGACTGATGAACTACATAAAGCACACACAAACTCAAAAGAGAAAGCAGCCCCTGGACAAATGGCTGACTCTAGGGCTCGGAAGGGAACATACCAGGTGAACCTGGAGCATCCTGGAGTGTCAGAAAGCGAGGAAGTGCTGAAAAGAAAATCTACCATGATGGGAGTATGCCAAAGAGATAGCCAACTGGAAGAGCTCCCAGTGACCAGAACTGGGACAATTTGAGCAACAGGATAGGGTCGCATCGAATTATAACCCAAAGTATAAATACCCAGAGTCCATAACGATAGAAGCACGTGACTGAATAAATAAATAAGCAGGGGGAACAGGCAAATCTTGCACGCAGAAGAATTCCAAATAAATTCTGTCCTCATGAAAGTGAATCACCACTCTCCACTCCATAAGTGTGGACATCACATGACTTCTGAAGGGTGGCAGAACAAACCACGCCCAAATCTGCCACTTCGGCACAGGGATTACGTATTTTGAGCTGAAGGCAATTGAGAAGAAGCAGATACAAGAAAAGCTCTCTGGCTGCCCTCAATTTGCTGGCAAGCAGCGCATACATTTGTAAAGGTGCCCCCTCTCCCTTCTCCGCTGAGGATAGTTAGTCCTGGGAGAGGACTTTAGACTCAGCCCCAAACTGGAACCAGAGGGATCTACATGACAAGCCTCGCTAACTAGCCCATTAGTTCCCCCAGAGATTTGCCTTCCACAAGTCACCATGCCCAGAAACTGGAAGTCCCTTTCCTTTGTCTTGTCACTGCTCTACAAAATGTATTCTTGTTTTAAGATGTTCTACGAGCCCAAGTGCTAACCACGCCTTGGAGTTACCATCACTGAGTGCTCCCACGTACATGCATGATGCACGTGTGAATACACTTGGTTTTCCTCTTGTTTGTCTGCCTTTCGTCAGTCTAATTCACAGGGCCCCAGGCAATAAACCTAAGGTGGGTAGATGTTTTTCTCTCTTACAATTCTCTCCAAAGAGTACAGAACAGAAAAGTGAGGAGGGGGAATGAGGAACTTCACAAACCAACACAACCTCAGCCTAGTGATCAAGGTCAGCATCCACAGGGATCCGTCACGTTCATGGTATGTGCCTTCCCTGGAGGTGATGGGATGTCTTCCTCCCCCGAAATCCGTAACCCCAGACAGATCCCAGCTGAGGAACTTCCTGTCAAAGACCTGGCTGCTCAGAACTGGCAGGGAGGAGAGCCTCGGCAGGCGTGACAGCAAACGCACTATGCTGTCCTGTGAGACCTCAGAGAGAAAGAGAGCATCGGGTTAAAAGCTAAGGAAATCTGAACAGTTTGGTTCCTTAGCTGTGACAAGTGCACCATATACCAATGTCAGATGTTCACAGTAGGGGACACTGGGTACGGGGTACAGGAGAACTCCCTGTCCTATCCTCGCAAGTTTTCTGTAAATCAAAAACTGTTCTAAAATTAAAAGTTTATTTAAAAATTTAGCAGACTGGGTTTGTTCAGGGAAGGAACAAACAGCTCTGCATAGTTTCTTAGGGCCTCTGGGTCTCCTTGTATTATACAAAATAAATGTTCATTATGAAGCTCATAATATTGTAAAGATGACATCTTCTGCTATTGAATTTCAGAGGGCAGGGACGAGTATAATATGTTTAGGAAGATGCTGAGGACATCTCTAGCTTTAATGATGGTTAAAAAGCCATGGCATTAGAGATAATGTTGGCTGTAATACAGTAAACTCTCAGTTAACTGGCCCCCATGGGAATTGGTAGATGCAGCCAAATGTAAGTAGATTCTCCATTAACTGGAATTCAAGCAACCGTCACTCTGAGAGTTTACTGTAGTTGGAAGCCCAGGCTTGGCCATTAGACAGACCTGGCTTTAAATGTCATCTATGAGCTGTGTGGCTCTGGGCAAAGACACTCAGCTCCTCAGGGACTCAATTTCTCCATCAGCAAAACGGGAATGGAGTACCTACTTTGCATTCAACAATTTTGTGAATATTAAATGTGATAAGCACGTGTAACATCTTGCAAAAGCTATAAAGCTCCTGGGCCCTGGTATATGCTCTACCAATGACCACTCTCCACCAAGTCATGCCCAAGTCACCCTCCCCTCCCTGACCTGTTCCCTTTGGATATCACTGAAGTCACCTGGCTCCATGTCACAATAGGCTGCACGTGACCATTCCCTCCATCGGTTTCTTGGGAGGTGACCCTGCTTCTGGCCTCCCTGACTACTTCAGATGTGGATGGGTCAGAGTGGGGACCTCTAAGAGGCTCAAGGGAAAGTTTTTTAAAACCCTAATTTTACAGGTAAAACTGAATGCAACAAATTGCATTATTTTCATCTGAATTCCCTTCCTTGTGGCTCATTTTGACACACAGGAAACAAATTGCCATCCCCTCCAAACCAGCTGCTTCCAGTCAGAGCCAGTGGATCATGATTTAATGAAGACAGCCATCTGTGAGAGGGGAAAAATCCTAATGAAGCAATATATGAATCAGAACACAGTTAGCCATCAGTCATTAGAGGGACGTGGAGTCGTTGCCACGTGAAGCTGACTTCTTGTAAGCAAACACGGGATTGCAGAGAAAAATCCGTCCCTCCCCTGGGATGCGGCGGCCCTGGGCAGGAGGGGTCAGATTCCGGGGCATTGAGTGAAATGAAAACCGCTTCCAGGGGAACCTGTGTGTCCTGAGTCATGAACACCCACCTGTTCATCCGCCGTGTTTGCCAAGCTCTTCCACATCAGGACGGCCTCTGTACTCTGCCATGGCCCCTGTGGGTAGGGCTGATGGTCATAGCCGCAGCGTGAGTGACTCTCTGTGGGGCCCATAGCCAGAATGGAGCTCAGAACCAGGTCACTGGTCTCCACATCCTGCCATGGAGGCAATCTCCTCCTTCGGTGAAAATCCCCAAGGTGTTCATGTCGTCCTAAGTTATTGAGAGACTGTAATTACCAGAGGCTCCTGGCTCTGCAAGGTTAGAGGCCCTCTGCCTCTTCAGAGGTTGGAGGGAGGATTCTAATGCCCCACCAGTGGGCATACAACAGAGGACCAGCTAGATGGGGACCATGACCATCTTCTCCCGGCTACATCAGCTGCTCCTCTAGCTTAGTGCCTTATATACAGCAGGCACTCAGTAAATCACTGTTGAATGGGCAAAAGAATGCATGAATGACTTTGACAAGTCCTTGCATGTCTTAGCTTAGCCCTAAGAACCCTAGGGAAACATATGCTGCTCTTGCCTATAATAGAAATGTGTTATGTTTATCAAAAGCCTTTACAGAAAGCCAAGTGGTACCAGCAGGTGATGCCCTCCCAACACACTGACCAAGGAGCAGAAAGTTTTGTGCTTCATTCCTTGCCCGCCTGGGATGGCCCTACTTTACCAGCGTTGCTAGTTCTAAACGGTAGCTCATCCCATCTCAGATGACATTTCTTTGCTCCTACAGAGAAGAGCTTTTTCCCACTAG
The DNA here is from genome assembly GCA_004027555.1 of Craseonycteris thonglongyai. Taxonomy (NCBI): domain Eukaryota; kingdom Metazoa; phylum Chordata; class Mammalia; order Chiroptera; family Craseonycteridae; genus Craseonycteris; species Craseonycteris thonglongyai. Next base: position 33,984 of record PVKE010009144.1, on the reverse strand, counting down.
CTCTCCTACTCATTGTGTCCATTCTGGAGGAGGATTGTGTCTTTTACTCATTTACCTACAGAAAGCTCAATATTTTTCTTAGCAATGGGTATGAATTCTTTATGTACTAAACATAGTGACACTTGGCTACAAATATTTTTCCTACCTGTTTTCTCCCTCCTCTACCCCACCCCCTATGTATAGAACCTTTCTTTTCTGCCCATTGTTTTTTCTCAGGCTTATACTTAGCTAGTGTCTGCTCTCCCCCAGATGTTTGATATTCACTTCTAGTTCTTCCAGGGTGTATTGATTTCCTTGTATTCCCATTCCCTCTGTAGTACATCAGGAATGTACTGTGATGACTCCTCACTCCCTCCTGCTCCACGTGGCCTCAGAGACCTAGACAGATGCCTGTTAAACTTGGACGCAGCTGGACACCACTGTGAGCCTGGGTGGATCCTGGGATTTTATCAGCCGTGTTGAGTATCTGAAATTAGATCACTCCAGGAAAGGAAACCTTAGTTATCTCAGCACAAGTGGAAGAAGATCCAAGTCAAGGAGTTTAAGTGTGTTGTCTCTGGGTCCTAAACTACTCACTCACTGCCACGTCAGATCCAAGGCCATTTCCCCTAGGAGGCCTCCAGCTGGGTTTTGACTGCTCTCCTCTGGGTCCCACAGCGCCCCTTCTGCCCTTCTGTATTATTAACCCCTGGGCTGGCTGCTGAGTATTGACTTGGCTGGTTCTGCATGGTCACTGGGAGGGCTCAGGGGAGGAACCTCCCGCTTATGTACTGTTGTTTCTTCATCCCTAGCACAGCCCACTCATGGGAGGCCCTTCGTAAATGCATGCTTGATGAGAGTCCAGACTTGTGACTAAGTGGCACCTGCCATGTGTGCTCAGCATCCTCATGACACCGCCTCCTGAATCTTCACTGCCAGCGCTGAGCGCAGTGATGACTAGCCCTTCATTTACCCACCAGGAAACCGACGCCCAGAGAGGTCAGTGCCTTGACTGCAGTTTGGGGGCTTCAGTGTATGATGATACTGCGTGTCCTTACACTGTTTGGAGTCTTATGCTTTTTTCAGATGAGGACATCAGGACCAGGGAGAGGTCCAAGGTCACATTGTCAACATGGTCTTAGGTGGACCTTTGCTACACATGGAACCAGGATGCTTTAGGGACTCCAGGATGTCATCTGTCTCCAGCTGAGCTTCTGGTGTGCAGTCCAGGGTCTTGCCCGTGATGGGTTCTCAGAAAATAATGGCTGACCTGATTTGAACTTGCTGTAGCGTTTGATGCCAACACCACTAGACCTGTGTCTGATACTTTCCACTTTTCCAAAACACTCTTACCTCATGGTCTTGGCCCCATTAGTTCTGTCATGCTTGAATGCAATGCAGTCTAAGGCTATTGGGACAAAGTACCCTACGGGGTTCTTGAAATCCCTAGATTCTTCATCTGTGTGCACAAATGGAGAGGAGATTACCGGATCATGGAAACTCTATGTCTTCCATTGTGATGGTTAATTTTATGTGTCAATCTGAACTGGGCCATGTGGTACCCAGACATTTGGTTAATCAGGACTCAGAGTGTGTCTGTGACCCTGTTTCTGGATGAGATTAACATCTGAATTGGTAAACTGAGAACAGCCAGGTGGCCCTCCTCGATGTGGGTGGGCCTCTGCCAATCAGTTGAAGGCCTGAATAGGAGAAGAAAGCTGAGAGGGGACCCCACCTGCCCGACATGTGAACCGGGACACCTGCCTTATCCTGCCTTTGCATTAAACTGTGTAATTGGCTCTCTGTGGGTCTTGATTCTGCCGCTTTGGGACTGGAACTGCACATCAGATTAGTTCTATTTCTCTGGAACCCTGACGGACACATCTGTATAAGGTGACAGTGTCTCTGAAGTAGGGGGACACATGCTTCCCAGGTGACAACCAACTCCCTGTGTTCTGTACTTGCTGTTTACAAAGTGCTTCCACAAATACGCAGTTTAATCCCCACAGGTACTCTGGGAAGGAGGAATTGGTGTTCTGCCATTTACAGATGGGGGACTTGAGGCCCAGACAGGCTGTGGTTTGTCCCTGGCCACTCAGCGTCCTAACTCCTGTCCCAGGGCTCTTCTCAGTGCTCTCCTCTGGGGGTTGGACCAGAATTGCTGGTCTTACCAGGAGGCCCTGGGCCACAGAGCCAAACCCAGGCTCCTGGTCAGAAAGCCACCCCAGGACCTGGAACTCAGCATAGTTCAGCATGAACCCATGAGCTCAGTTCAGCAGGACAGAATGTCAGAAGACGGTGACCAGAGGGGTGTGGACTGGAATCAAGAGTCCTGAGTGACAACATGGCTCAGGACACAGTTGCATTGGACAGAAGGTCACGCAGAGTGGTGGACATGCCAATGACGGCAGCAGGAAGGGAAGAGGGACTGGGGGATGGGAGAGATGGGAGCAAACCAGAGGGCATGCACGTTTAAAGACATGCACGTTGTGTTAGGGGCGGAATGTTTTGGCTCCCGTCTTATCCACCCACCCCCAGTTTACAAGTTGAAGCCCTAACCTCGAGCTCTATCTGGAGATGGGGCTTCTGAAGAAGTCATTAAAGTTAAAGGGGCTCAGAGGAGTGAGGCTTCAATCCAAGCGGAATGGTGTCCTTGTAAGTCACACCAGAGTGCTCTTTCTCTGCCCCCTTCCTCCTCACGCACGCGGTCATGTGAGGACACAGCAAGAGGGCAGCCATCTGCAGACCAGGGCCAGACCTCCCCAGAAGGTGACCCTGCTGCACCTTGGTCGGTGTGAATATCAATTTCTGTTGCTTAACCACCCAGCCTATGGTATTATTATTATTATTATTTTTACAGCAGCCGGAACTGACTAGCACATGTTCCTATTTTAAAACAAATCAATACACGCGGGCTGCTTCAGCCTGTGAGCCACCAGTTTGGAATCTGTTAGTCAAAATCGTTCAAGGTGTGGAGTTCAAGGACTGAAGTTCCCCAGGAAGCAAGGAGGACAAGCCAGGGGTTTGGGAGAGAAGAGAGGAAAGGAAAGGAGCTGGGACTGTGTAGTCAGCTTCTTAAAGGAACGAGTGTGTACATGAACTTGGAGAGATAACTATCAAGCCGAGTCCGTGGGTTGGGAGCAGAGTGCTCAGCCTGTCCTGCCTGGCCGTAGTTTTATACTTTCACGATTTAAGGATAAATTCCTAAACCATTTATACTAGTGTCTCATGGGTTTTAAAGATGTACACACATCGTACTTTGCTGCATATACCCTTTGGCAAGGTTTAAAAATCAACACACACAAATTTAAAATAAGTAAGTAAATAAAAATCAACACACACACACATACTCTCTCTCTCTTGCTCTCTCTCATATGTTTCTAATATTCAATGTACGTGAGGACAAGGGACTCCCTGGTTTCTTCGGGACCTGCCAGCCTCCTCACTGTGCCATCAAGATGTCCTGCGCAGTGTCTCCGCTGACATTAGAGGTGGCTCCTGTTACGAAAAATCAACCCTCAAATGCTGTCCCAGCACAACTGCATTAGATGACTAGCATTCCCAACTTGGGGACACTACCTATGCTGTGTCCTCTTCCAGGAACCGCCCCTCTGCTGTCTCCATCTGGTGACCTTGTGCGTTGAGAGCCATGTCCCCCTTGTCATAACGCTCCCCTTCTCCTCCACCTTGCCTCGTGAGCAGAACTGAACCCTTCAGAGCGAGGAGTACGAGGAGTAAAAATAGAGCAGGTTTCCTCCTGAGCCTTTGGCAGTACAAGGGCAGGTGGGCTCCAGAAATGTCACCCCCATGCTATTTTTCGGGGGTAGCTAAGCCCCTGGTGCGCAGGCGGATCGGGACTGACTGCAGCCAGGATTGGACTGTGCCCTCCCGTCTTCTCAGGCTTTGCTGGAGCAGAGTTGCCACAGCAAGACGCCCATCAGGCAGCGTGACTGACATTTCCCCTCCCTGACTATCTCCTCCAGGCTTTTCTGAACCAGACTGAAGACAGGCTCTGACACCCTCTTCTTGACACCCTGTCACACTTGCTGAGGACGTGTGAGACAGGCAGGCCCAGTGAAATTGCGGTATTTTTAGGCCCCAGCTCATGGAAACCGCTTTTCTTCCCCTGGTTGTGGTAGGTTTCCAATGACCTCTGTTCACTCTGAAGGACTTGCGAGACTAGCTATCTATCTCTGTAGAAAAACAAGATTGCAGCGTCTGAAGGGAACATAAAGGCCATATTGCTCCAATCTGGCACATTTCAGGTGAGAAAGGGCTCACCTTCCAGGTGAGAGGGGTACCCTGTTCCAGCCTTGTTTCTCCCACCTCCCCATCTGATTCCCATGTAGTCAAGAGTAATCTTTCAAAATATAAACCTGACCTTGTCACACTCCTACTTAAATGCTCAGAAGCTTCTTCCTGCCATCGGGGTACAGTGGGCCGTCCCCTGTTGGCACACAAGGCCCCTCATGGTGTGGGCCCTGCACACAGCACCTTCACTATAACTGCACTTACCACAGTTCCCCAAGCAGGGCCCACACCTCCCAGCCCCCCTGTGTTTGCTCTTGCTGGTCCCTTTGCTGGGAACTCCATCACTACACCTGCCCACCTGCCCTTCCAGGCTAAACTTGAAGGCTACCATTCCCGCGATGAAGATGATCCTCTCTCTCCTGCATCATCCTGCACAGCCCCTGCACGGCCCCTGCACGGCCCCTGCACGGCCCCAGTATCTGACACGTCTGTTTCCTGTCTATCTCCTGCCTCTCAACTCAGAGACCCCTCAGGGCAGGGCTTGCTTATTCAACTCTAATCTTCCTAGTGCTTATGGCATAGTTGACACTCAGAACAAGTCTGTTCAATCAATGGAGTGATGAGTGAGTGAATGAATGAATGAATGAATGAGTAAAGCTCTTTGTCCATGGTTTTATACAAGTGAGCACAGACCAGGATTTCCACACCAATGTGAGTCCCACCATCTTCAATGCTTGATTCAAAAAGGTGAATATTCCACTGATAAAAGTATGCCCTTGAATGGCGTTGCACCAACATCTTCCCAACGCAGCAATGGCTTTGTGGTCCTAACTGGTCTGTCTTACTGCCCAGCCATGCTGGGAGCTCAGCTTTGAGGGGTGGGAAGTTTCAAATGAGCTGGTTAAAGAGGACATTATCTAAAGCCACATGCCTCATAGCATAAGCCACTCAGTGCAGTTTAAAGCTTTACAACACAGAAAGCGCATGATCTTCAGGAGCTACGGAGAAGAGCGCCCTCTGTCGGTAATGTATGAACTTGCATAGGGCCACTCAATGTTCTCATTCACCCACCTACAGACATGTACGTCCACCCACCTATAGACACATCCACTGAGGGAGTGCCATGTTCCCAGCACTCTTAAGAGTGGAGGCAAATAGTGAATAAGAAGCCACAGCTCTCCACTCCGAGTGCAGACAATCTGGTAGGGAAAGCAAACACTTCAACAATCTATCACGAGTGTGGTGAATACTCTTCCAAGTGGAATTCAATGTGCTTCACAAGCAAGTGGCTCAGGGGACCTCACCTGAGCTGTGTGGGCAGGTGGCATTGGGGAGGAAGAAAATAAAGCCTATCCATGTCACCTGATATTCGCTGAGTGGCCCTTACATGTCAGACATCATACAAGCTCTGGGGAAACGAAGAGGAAAGAGACAGAGCGTCTTCTGTCAAGCAGTTCAGAACCTGGAGGGAAAAGGGGAAAGGGAATCCCAAAGCAAAGATAAAAGAAGCAAGGACAACCAAAGGGCAGTCAGTAGGCACTTTACATAATCACGAGAGTCACAATATTATAATATTTTAATCAAGACTCCTATGCTGTAGGTATAGATCTATGTGTTGTAGATATAATTATGTGTTACCGTACTCCTTTTGAGACATGAGGAATTGGGGTCTCCTGGTTCACTCTGAAGGCCTGCTCCTTCCACTACATTGTCATCTCTCTAACGTGGTTAAGTACAGACTAGAAGTACTTCCTGGTGCATAATCTTCACTAACACCCCATGTGATGGGTATTCTTATGGTTATCCTTGTAGTGATGAGAGACCCAAGACACACATGGTCCCGAGCCTGGCCTTGGACCCCACAGCTGTCACAAGAGAGCTGGGCTAGAGCAAGCTGCTTGGAAGGGGAACTTTGCAATGAGACACACTGCTCACCTAGGCCTGTGTCCTTTGAACCAGTGGCCTTTTCTCGATTTCTCCATCACCTTACTGCATGAGATTGTCTTGAAGAGTCAAGGAAGTGCGCTCCCAGAGCCTGGTACATTTAGCAACCAACATATGCTATCTATAATATAATTATCATTACTATTACTAGCTCTTGGGAGGAACATTTTCCCCCTATTCCCTGTGTTTCCATGTGGAGGGGCATCCACTAACGTGACACTCTCAGTCTTTCCCCTCATTCCTGCCTCCTCAGGGAAGGCAGGGCAGCATTTACCTGAGTGAGGAGCCTGTAAAAAGACACCCAGCCTGCTGGGTTCAGTCCTGCCTGGGTTCCCTTTGAGAGCTAGTGTCTGGGTCGTCACAGCTTTGTAAACTTTTAGGAACCTGCCCAACTGAGCCCCTTGCCTCCATCTTGCTTTTCTGTCTAGCTCCTGTGTCTTTCCCCTGTGATTGGCTCTGAACTTGGGTGGAAAAGAAAAGAATGTTACTTAACTATCTTTCCAAACCTATGTGAAGTCCAGTCCTCTTGCTGCAATTCCCACTTCTACTCTTGCTGCCTCTGAAGGCTTTAGGTCTTTTGGAGCAACAAACTCAGGGCAAATGTTTTCTGCCTGAAAAATCCAGACACCTGGACTTGCCTTAGAATCTGGACTTGCACTTAGAATCAGCCTATAGCCCGGGAGCCTGGACAGCCTTGGGCCATCAATTGGGAATGGGAACTGGGACCGGGGAGTAGCTGTGATCCCAAGAAGGCAGCTGGTCCAGGGTGAAGCGGGTCGCGGCCTCAGGCCCTGACTGCCAGGTGCGTCCTTTTCCCTCGAGGTGCTGCCTCCCAGCTCCCGAGCAGGCTGCAGGCCTCCTCAGACGTAACCTGGGAAATGGTTTGCCCAGGTGTCAGGCATTCAATCAAGAAAATTAGGCCATTCATGGTGAGGGGTGAGAATGAAGAAGGTGAAGAAAGGCAGGTGCTGAGGTCCCCGGGGGCCCGCCTCTCCAGCCCAGGTGCCGATGTGCAGGTCAGACTCGCCTGTGACCAAAGGGAGGCGACGTCCCCATTGCTATGCTGGCCGTGTTCTGCCCAGGCCCTCAGTGAAATCCCTTTATAGAAAGCTCAATGGATCTCTGGCCGATCTGAGGCTCTTAGCCTGGGCCTGCCCTGCGCCGGACACCAGTGTCAGGGCGTGTGAGGACAGCACAGCTGTTCTGCTGACAGCAGAATGCTCCCAAGGCTGACCCCGGCCTCCCTGCAGCTGCACACCTGGCCTCTGTACTTCTGTCCACTGCACGGCCGGCACAGGCCCTGCCCGAACTGCCTGTCTTTGCTTAAGCTGTTCTCTGTCCTAGACAGAAGCGCCCTTCCTCCTGCTTGGCCTGGAGAACAGTTAACCCTCAGGGCTCAATGCTACCATTTCCTGGAAAAGCAGCCTCCCACCATCTTTTCTTTGCGGTTCTCTAGCATGCCTCCAGTATAACAGTTTCATTTTGTTGAAAATTCTAGGCCTCTTAGCCCTTTCTGGCTACAGATACGTTTTATTTGTCCAGCACTGTGATTTTAGAAAAAATCAATGTGAACACCTTTAGGTGGGGCTTATGCACTCTGGTTTGCCTCAGACCCCACCACTCCCTATTATACTACATTTTACCCATAATTCCTTCCTTTGCCCTTGAAGGCATTTAAGTTAGCAACCCCTGTTGAAGGGTCTGGCTCTAGCAGATAGAGAGCTTTTGGAAAGGGTACATTCAAAGATCTTCCCCTAGGTTCTCCAGAGAAACAGAATTAGTAGGATGTATATTTATATAAAGAGATTTATTATAAGGAATTGGCTCACACAATCATGCGGCCTAAGAAGTCCCAAGATCTATAGTCAGCAAACCTGAGAGAACTGATGGTGTGGTTCCGGTCTGAAGGCCAGCAGACTTGAGACCCATGAAGAGCCAATGTCAGTTCAAGTTCAAAAAAACAATGTGCAGTCTCAAAGGCAAACAGGCAGGAGATTCCTTCTAACTCAGCTTTTTTGTTCTATGCAGGTCTTCAACTGCTTGCACGAGGCCCACCCACACTAGGGAGGGCGATCCGCTGTATTTAGTCTAACAATTCCAATGTCAATCTCATCCAGAAATACTCTCACAAACACACCCAGAATCCAGCTTGACCAACTATCTGGGCACCCTGTGGCCTGGTCAAGTTGACACATAAGATTAACCATCACATCCCTTAAAATTTCCATCTCCTGGTTATTTAATCAAACGTGTTGTCTAGGTATTGTTATAAAAGGATTTTGCAGATGCAAAGGGATTTTAAGATACATTATCCTGGATTATCTGTATGGTCCCAGTCTAGTCACAAGAGCCCTGAAAAGCAGAAAACCTTTGGCTGGAGCTATGGAGATGAGGCAGAAGACAAAGTCAGAGAGGGTCCAAGTATGAAAAGGATTTAACAGACTATCACTGGTTCTGAGATTGCCGGGGGGGGGGGCACTACATGCAAAGCCCAGAGAAGATGCTAGAAGGAAAGGAAGGCCTCCTTGTTGATGGTCAGTGAGGATGTGGGCACCTCAGCCCCGCAACCACAAGGACTAAATGAGGCTACGACCTGAGTAACTGCAGAAGCGGGTCCTTGCCCAGAGCCTCCATGGAAGTGCCACCTCGCTGACAAGTGATTTCAGCTTCGTGTTGGACTTCTGACTTACAGAGACTGGGAGCGCATCAGTGCATGGTGTTGTAACCACAAGCTGGTGGGGATTTGTTGTGAGAACAATGGAGGACGACTACAGGCCGGGCCCATGCCTTCCCCATCATTCTACTCCCCTCTCCCTACCTGCTGCCTGTTTGACGAATGACTGGATTAAGAAACAAAGCCCAAGTGACAAAGCCTAGCCCCGCTCACCCTCGCGAGAAGAACCAGGTCAGAAACCTCCCTCTGACTCTGCATGGGGCTTGGCGCAAGTTGATGGACAGGCCAATTTGCACCTCCTGTCAGGGAACCGGCAAGTCACTGTCTTCACACCAGTATGTGCGTTCCATGATGTGTGCAGATGGGTTCCAGTTTAAGGAGCTTCTCACGAGAGGAAAGGAAATGGATTTATCATCCAAAGGCCTCCTTTCTCTTTTCCTGATGCTGATGAACGTCTGCAATGCTGTCAGAAGATGGTGGGACAACACATACCCTGTGGTTATAGCGGAAGAATCCTGACCCACTGGGACCTTTCAGTTTAGGAGGAATGACATGATGCCCACAGGGGACTGTAGCACAAAGCAGGGGTGTGAGAGGATGGAGAAGAGGGGATGGATGAGCATTTTGGATCTGACAACCGGATGCTTCTAGCTCTCTCCATTGCATGACTGCTGAGCGTTTTTTTTTTTTTTAAGATTTATTTTATTGTTTGAGAGAAGGTGTGTGGGAGGGAGGGAGAGAGAGCGAGAGAGAGAAAGGAAGAAGGGGAAGGGCCCAAAGCAGTCTCCATAGTTGTACATCATTAGTTGTGTTATAGTTTCATTCCACACAGGTGAATGTGGGGCTGTGCAGGGCAGACACCAAACTGGGAGCCTCCCACATGGGAAGCGAGAACCTTCACCACCATCCCTGTGGTTACCAGTTGTGTTGCAGTTCAGCATGTGGGTTTGCATGGGCCAGGGCCGGGATTTGACCCCTGGACCTCAGGATTGCAAGGCATGTACTCAACCTGTTGAGCTATCCTGGCACCCCCTCAGTTTCCTTTTTAGATAAATCTTTTCTAGTTTCTCCCCACTCTGGGATCTGACAATATTTATACTGGAGATTTCTGGCATTGACCCTTGGGAGGCCCAGGGAGGCTCAATCTGACAATATGGTACCTATTCATACATTAGTTTAAACATCTACATCTACAGGGTCTGGCAGAAGTAACACCTTGGCAGAAGTCACACCCCCTTTTATGAGCTGGTAATCTATACCAAATCTTTTATTACAAAATCATAAGCATGTAATTCTGTAACATCACAATATCACACTCAAGAACTCTCTACGACATTTTAGGTGAAATGTTCAAATTGCTCTCCATCTCGTGGGAGACAAAGCAAGCCTTGTGACATTAGGGCATTACTTCTGTATTTTATAACACTGAGTTATAAATTAAAAAACATTTAAGAAAAATATTAATAGTTGTTTTATTCTATCCTCTCTCAAACCTAAGGAACTAGAAAGACTCTAAGTATCTGGCAGCCTCTAGGGATTAACCCACTCAGTGGTTTTCTAACAAATATATTTAGTACTGAGAAACCCTTTCATCAACCTATCACCCAACCGTGTTCCCACAGGCACCATGTGACAAATGTCTAGAACTACTATAAATGCATCCTGTTTTGAAAATCACTGGCCAAATTTGAAAACAAAGAAACCAAGACCCAGAGAGAGTCAGGGAATTTGTACAAGTGATGGTACAATCCAGGTTTATACCTCACTCCCTGGGCCTCATGACCTGTGTTCAGTCCGTTGAATTACCCTCTCCCACCACCACACACAACTGGGAAGGCAACTCCATTTCCAATTTCCCATTTCTCAGTATTCACAGGAAGACAGAGACAAATGAAAATGTGATTAGGTTCATTATCCCTCAGCTTATGTCGGTGTTAATAAGTGTGTGCTTTGTAGATTCATGAATACACTGTTAGGAACTGAAAATGTGTATTTCAGATGTTTAATGTGCTAGCCGAGACACTCCAAGAACCAAGGGCCCTCAGCACTGTTCTTTAATCTTTCTAAATGGTCTGCAAGGGGACTCCAGGCCTGTCACAGGGAACACAGGCTGCTGTGACTTATTGACAAGTTTTTCTGAAAATAAAAAGGCCCCATTGAAAATCAGGGAGCCAAATATATAGTGATGGAAGGAGAGCTGAGTCTGGGTGGTGAGCACATGGTGGACACGGTTCTGTGGGGTTGTACATCTGGAACCTCTGTAGTTTTTGCTGGCCAATGTCACCCCAATAATTTAACAATAAAGACAAGAAGAAGAAAAAAGATTTTCTTAATTTGCGCACAGTGATGAAACCAATTTAAAATAATTATAGTAATAAACAAAATTGGATATTTTATAAAAATAAGGTGTCCTAAATGACATAACTGAAGCTGGTTCTCTTTATTCCATGGAATATTTTTTTTAAGATTTATTTGTATTGTTTTTGACAGAGAGAGTGAGACAGAGAGAGAGAGACAGACAGAAAGAGACAGAGAGAAGGGGAAGGGCCCAGAGCAGTCTCCATAGTTGCACATCATCAGTTTTTGACATGGTTTCATACTACACAGGTGGGTGGGGGCCATGCAGGGCAGAAACTGGGGTGGGGGACTCCCATATGGGAGGCACACCCCCTCAATCCAGGGGCCAAACCAAGGGGCGAGAACTGAAATGGGGGCCTCCCACATGGGAAACACACCCCAGTTCGGCATGTGGGTCCACACAGGACAGGGGCTGCAAAGTGAGCAGTTAACCCACCGAGCCATCCTGGCTTCCCCTATATTCCCTTATTATCCAAGATCAACACTCTCTTTGTGTATTATTTTCTGTGTTGGTGATTGAAGGCTAACAACTATTTCTAAAGGAGGAGATTTGGACGAATTGCTTCAACAAACGTTCACTTAGCATCGCCTCTGTTCCGTGGGGCTCTAGATGTGGTCCTGCCCTCCGGAGGCCCTTAAAACAGTGGAAAAGAGACATCTCTAACTATCTCTGAAAAAGGCTTTAAGACAAAGAAAGCAACAAGGACATGTTCTTGTGGAGGGAGGGAGAAGTATTTTGATGGGGACATATGGAGAGATCTTTGAGAGGTAGCATTTGATCAAGTTTCAAGGGGATGGTAAATGTTCAAGTAACGTAACAGGAAGCATCTGAGATAGCTCCCAGCGCCCCCGGCCTGCTGGTATTAATGGCCTTCTGTAATTTTCTCTCCTCGAGTAACTTTCTTCTATGAATAGCAGTCACTTCTATTAGATTGCAAAGGGTTATTATTTCCATTTTGCTGATTCCCTTCAATGATGATTTTGATGAAACGTGCTGCCCTATCGGGGAGGCCCAGGAGGCACAATGCTGGGTGCACCTCTGACCAATAGGCACCTCGTAACTGAGGTCCACAGGCCAATAGCCCTAAAGGAACTGAACTTTGTCAACAAACTTGTAAGTGAGCTTGGAAGGGGACTCTCCCTCAGTCAAGGCTTCAGATAAAACCACAGCCAGAGCCATCACCTTAACTGCAGGCTTGTGGGACATCCTGCTCAGAGGTCCTAGGTAAGCTGTGTTGATAACTGGCCCACAGCCACTGGGATAATGAGTGTGTATTGTGTTAATCTGCTCACTTTTTTGTGCAGCAACAGGTAACAAATACCAGTGCCTATAAGGGCCAAGGATGTTCCAGCAATGAAACATCCTGAACAGTGGTCCAGGAAGCTACTTGCCTTATACATCACTTTCCTTGTGGGATTGTCTTGACAAAGAAGTGAAACTGAGGCAATTACACACCCCGAGCAAGGGATTTGGGGAACAGAAATCAGACTCATGTGGCTGAACCATAATTGTTGAGAAATTCCACAGGCTATGAGATTAGATTGGCAGGCTCTGGCTAAATTGTGAAGGGCCCTCAATACCCACCTAAGGACTATGAACTATATTGGGAGGCAATAGGGAGCCATTGAGGGCTTTGCAGCAAGGGAGTCACTTTATTAGAGTTGCTCTACTGAATTTTAATCTAATGCTGTGTGCAGGAGAAATGGAAAGGTGGAGAACTTGGAGGCAGCTGCAAAATCTCAGAGAGAGGTGGCAAGTGCCTGATCTCTGATTGAAAAACAAACAGCATCTGGAAACACACCATGATAGACTTCCCATTTGTGTTGAAAGTTTACTGAACACTCTTCCAGGTTTGTGAGGCAGGCACTCAACCAGTTATTTATTTGACACCCAACCCATTTTGACCCCCCCCCCACACACACACACTGACAAGCTCACATTGAAACTAAAAATAATCACAGCCGTGACTTTGTGGAAATGGAAGAAGATGTACCCAAGATGGAGAAAGAAGGTGGGAGGGTTGATTATTCTCTTAGCTGTCCAGAGAGTGCCACTGTCTCCATGCTACCTCTCTTCACCTTGCAGTGTCCTGGTTCTCAACCTAAGGACCCCAGCTCCCTAGGGGCCCTTGAAGGAGGATTGAACAGTGTCCAAAGACATCCCAATATTAACACACACACACACACACCTGCAGTTACTCAGCGTTACAACAAAACAACACAGTAAACAAGAATACCAAGTGTCTTTGGTCCGGGCTAGAAGTCTTGGGGTGGCCAATTAGAATTCCTGGCTGGAACTGTATACTTTTAATGAACAAAAATAGAAAAAACAAATTGCCACCTTCAGATTGCAGTGTATTTGTTGGTGGTAGCCTAATGTGATGATCAATGGCAGGATGATGTTCTGGCTGTGTTGCTTGTCAGCTGTATGATTGTGGACAAGTGATTCCTCAGTGAGACAATTTGTTTTTCACCAGCAAAACGTGGCCAACAGCCATTGACTTTCAGAACTGTTATTTGGGATTAAAAGACATAACGCATGCAAGGTTCCTGGCATCCCATAAATGGTAGCTATTTTTAAAATAATTGGATAAAACATTTATAAAATGTTTTGGCATAAAAGGTATTGGAATAAAGGTAACTGTCCATGGTTCTGAAAGTTTGATCACCATTCTTGACTCTTCATGCCAAGGGCAGTGGTTCAACTGTCTTCATTTCTCTCATGGACTCATTCTCCAGGCTCTCAGCCAAGTTTCCGTAGACTGTTCTCACCCTGATGTAATTCTCCCTCCATCCTTTTGCTGGAGTGATCTCTTAAAGGCATGAACCTAGTCATCTCGTGACCTTGGCGAGGTCCAAACCCCTTCTATGGCATACAAAACTCTGCAAAACAGTGTGTCCTCTTCCCCTTCCCCTCCCCTTGATTCCCATTATGCCTCTGTTCTCTTGTCTCATGGGACCTCTTGCAACTTGTTTTCTGGGTCTACTTCTTTAAAACCTTCTTGCCTTTGTCCAGGCTGTTCTTTCTGCTTAGAACGTTCTCTCCGCTTCTTCTTGTGATAACCCCCAACTAATCCTCAGAAGTCAATGCAAATGCAGCCCTTTTGGTTGCTCATTTTCTCTGACTCCACTCAAAATATTTAGCTCAGTCATCTGCTACTCACCTCAGACTTTTACACATTTCTATGATAGCACTTATCTCTTAATATTTTTGTCTCTTCAACAGACTGGGAACTTCTTAAGGGCCAAAGATGATATCTTATTCATGTGTGTGTCCCCAAACAGGGATGATGTTTGGTACCAGTCAATGAATAAATGAGTGAAGTTACACTATCCCCTGGCCCAGCCCTACCTTTGCCCGCTGGGCAAATGCATTCTTCATGTCTTCCTTCAGTATCTTCAAATGAACTGGCCTCACCTTGAGTACTTGCTATTGCATTTTGGCTCACCACATACCCACTTATTTCATGTGCCCATCTTACCTCCCATACATTGTTTTGTATGCTGTGTTCTTTACAAATGTGTGTGAAGAAGAAAGTTATTTACAACTCTCTAATGCAAACAGTTATTTAGAGCCATGGTACTGTTATTTTGCAAGTGAAGAAACTGAAATCAAAAGAGGAGTAATTCTCCCAAGTCACACAGAGGTAGGTGGCAGAGGTGACGTTAGGACCCGGGGGTCTTTGCTCCAGGACCACATGCTCCACCTTCACCGGGCTTGCAGAACATAGCTTTACTGTTGGTACTATTTTAATATAATCTTATTACTATTAACAGCATTTAAAAAATGTAGCTCTCCTCAGAAACAGTGACAGGACTCCTGGATAGCAACGTTTCTTTCAGTTGACATTCAACACCAGAAGTCTATGTGGTCTGTTACTTTTAAGAAGTCCCATGATTCATGGAAGAGCTCAATTATGCTGACTTAACTAGACAGTTATACTGTATATGAAGAGTGACACAAAGACCAATGGGCCCAAAATAACAAAACAAAACAAACAGCACAGAGGCTTGGAAAAGAGCACAAGGTTGGAGGTCCAGAAGGTCTGTGTTTAGGCTTTTTTTTTCTTTTTTTTCTGCCAAGTCCTAGGTGTGGGACCACGGGCATGCACTTAGTCCCCCAAGTCTGTTTAGAAAATGTGAAAAATTGTAATAAAAATTTCCTGTTCTGGGGAAGCCAGGATGTCTCAGTGGGTTGAGCACTTGCCTTGCAGCCCTGGGGTCCAAGGACCGAATTCCGGCCACAGCTGGTGAGAACCCATATGCTGCACTGGGTGTGCCCCCAGTTCAGTTCTCACTGGGGTGTGTTTCCCATGTAGGAGGCCCCCAGCAGTCCTCCCAGTCCCTGGCCTGGTTTCTGCCCTGCGCAGCCCCAAACCCTGGCCCAGTTCCTGCCTTGTGTGGGCCAGCTCCCAAAAAACTAATGGCGTACAATAATGGAGACTGCTCTGAGCCCTGTCCCTTCTTTCTGTCTTTCTCTGTCTCTCTTTGTCAAAAACAATAAAAATAAACCTTTAAAAAAATTCCTGTTCTGATTACACTCAAGTGAGGACATTTATGTAGATGTTACTTAATAAATAACACATGAAAGTTACAAGGTAACAATTAGTGTAAGGTGCTATGCAAAAGTAATTGAATTAAGGAGTGACACTCATCCGCCTTTCCCCACGGACCTGCAGACAGAGACACCATTCTCCTGACAAGGCCGAAATAAGAAATTGTGTGTGTGTGCTCCAAGTGCCCTCTCGCAACCCCACCGCAAGCTCCACATTATACCCTCTCAATCTGGCCCATCTATTCCAAGCGCCCCCTCTCCTGCCAGGGGCAGAGTCACCCTCATCTCCAGCCTAGACCCCTGCTGGGCCTCGTCTTCCCAGATTTGATGCCTGCAGGCAGCATCTGGGAGCTCGTTAAAATGCAGCCTCCCACTCGGCCGTCTGCAGGATGTATCTATCCTGGGATTCTGCCTTTCTACCAAGACCGGGAAATGTTGCTGGTCTTGGAACCACACATTCAGTAGGAAGGCTCTTAATCAGTTTTCCCTAATGCAGTCTTCACTGTCTACAACCCATCCTCCACCTGGCCCCAGAGCAGTCTTCTCAAGGTATAAACATGACCATGTCACTCCCATGCTTATAACATGTTCAAAGAACAGGCAGCTTCAATGTCAGGATTTCTGACACTGCCTATCGGTTCTCATCACCTGGGAAGCTTAAATACACACACACACACACACACAGAGTGTCCTGGCCCAAGTTCAGACCAATTAAATAAAACTGTCCAGAGGTAGGGTCCAATCAAAGGTATTTTTTAAAACGTTTGTTTGTTTTCTATTGTTTGGAAGAAGATGAGAGAGAGAGAGAGAGAGAGAAAGGGGGAGGGTCCAGAGAGTCTCCATAGTTGTACGTCATTACTTGTGATGTGGTTTCAAGCCATACAAGTGGATGTGGGCCGCATAGGACGGGAAACAAACCAGGGCCTTCCCGCATGGAAGGGGAGAACTTTTGCCGCAAAGCCATCAGATGGTTACCAATTGTGCTGCAGTTCAGCATGTGGGACTTGCATGGACTGGGGCTGAGAATTGAACCCCAGACCTCTATTTATTCCCCAGCCCCCGACCTCCATGGTCTCTGATGAATTCTCAGGGAGGAACTTGTTTGGCATTTTCAACCAAGGGCTCTGATACTTGGTCACGGCAGCACATGGAGAATGACAGCACCTTATCAGTCACCGCACCCTCACTGCGGTCACAGCTCACTCCTCTCTGCCCTCTGCGAGCACTGGGCTCTTGTCTCACAGAGCAGGGCGAGACCTTCCACCGGGAGAGGGTGCATCTCAAAATGTCAGACCACCAGGTGCGGCTGTCAGCTTTCACGGCCCACGGTATTTATCAGAGGCAAACAATGAAGTCCCCAGAACCTGGCTTCTCCCTCAGGTGGGTAGCAACAAAACGAGGTGTCTTGCAGTGTGCACTGGGCTGGGACCTGGCATCAGGGCCTCCTCCGATGGGATGGGTACTTGGCACATGGGGTCCTATTTAATATGGAAAGCAATGCTACAGGGTCTGTTCTGGGCCCTCACTTCCCATGTGAGAAAGCTGAGCCTTGGAGCAGTGATGTGACTTGCCCAGAGACACACAGACAGGAGAGGCAGGGCTAGCATTAGCCTGCAGTCTGATGCCAAATCTGTGGCCTTTCCATAGGCTTCTGGCACCTAGCACAGAGAACACGCTCCCTCTGCAAAGTGAATGAATGAGAGAGAGTGACTGAATGGATGAGTGGATGTCTCACGTCATGCTGCCAGGAAGACAGCCTTCCTCCGTTGTTAGTTACGGCACCTTGGATAAATAACTCACCCTGCCCAGTGAGGGTGGAACGCCGATTCTTTATAATTGGTGTCGGAATGGCTGACAAGATGAGTTTCGCTTGCTGATTGGAGTTCAGGTTTAAGAGAGACGGGTCCCAGGGTCCCAGAGCTCTGCAGTCTCTGCCTCCAGTCCCCTGTGGCACGTGAGGGCTGGATGAGATAGATGCTGCAATCCTCTGCTTTACAGGTATCCTTGGCTCCAGGAAACTCACCAGGACTTACCGACGTACAAGCAGGACGGATTTCGAAGGCTTCCGGACCGAGGCCCTGGTTCAGTCTCACCTGAGCACCTTCGCTCGCTCATGACCTGGTATAGCAGAGGGAAGGCAGGGCTGGCGTGCCACTCCCTCTGGCCCTGTGGGCATTGTCTGCCTCCTGCCCTGACATTATCTTCCTTCCTCCAGGGCCAAGTTCTCCTTTGTCAAGTGCCCAGCCTGGCAGTCAAGGCCCCACGCATCCAGACCCAACCTGCCCTTTTAGCACCATCTCCTGCTGCTCCGCTCCGGCCCCTCCTGCCCGGGCCCTGCGTGGTCCTCTCACTGACTGCGTGGGCTGTGCCCTCTGCCTAAAGCACCGTTTTCCCAACTCTGCCTAGCAACCACCCCTAGTCAAATACCTCCCTTCTGCTCCCGCAATGCTCCCTGTCCCCATAACACAAGCTTGTCCAACCTGTGGCCCGCGGGCCACATGCGTCCCGGGACGGCTTTGAATGCGGCCCAACACAAACTTGTAAACTTTCTTCAAACATTGTGAGATGTTTTCGTTATTTTTATTTTTTTTAGCTCATCAACGATCGTTGGTGTTAGTGTGTTTTATGTGTAGCTCACAACCATTCTTCTTCCAAAGTGGCCCAGGGAAGCCACATGGTTGGACACTCCTGCTCTAGCCCCTTGTACTATATGTTCGACTTCATTCATTCACTCCCCTGTGCATTCATGCACTCGTTCACTTTCTCACTCTCAGTGAGTCTCTTGAGCCGTTGCTAAGTGCCAGGCCCTGTGCTGTATACCTTTCCTATGTCACCTCATGTCATCCTGTCAACAACCCTAGAGCCAGGTGTCATCTGAATTTTTCAGGTGAACAAACTGAGGCACAGTGAGACCCCAGTCACCCAGCGCATGTGGCAGAATCTGTGTTTAGTTCAGATGCTCTGACCCCAGAACCCACGCTAACCTCCTGCCAGATTCTGAGCTGCCTGAGGACAAGGACTGCTGTTTCTGCTCCCAATACTCATTCAGCAAGCACCCACTGAGCACCTACTATGTGCCAGAAACCCCGATGGCACTGCAGTCCTAGTGGGTGCAACATGGCCTCCCACTCTTGTGGGTGCCTGACTCAGGCTCAGCTTCACACAAGATATTCCTTGCCGAATGGCATGGCTGGTGACACTGCAAGGAGCGGAGTTCTAACCCAGGGTCTGAGGATAGATCCTCTGACAGCTGCTGGTACAAGGGTAATGAACTAGGGGTGCGCTGCCCATCATGAGCTCTGCAAGCACTGGAAGTAAGAAGCTGTTGGGGGCGGATGGGTGAGCAGAGGTGGAGCCAGGCCCCCGCTGGCAGAGGGGAAGAAGGCTGAGGTCAGAATGCGGAAGACAGGCCTTTCTGCTCCAGGCTGGTCCAGGCCCGCCCTGACGCCTGGTTCCTCCGCTGTGGGTCCTGCCACCCACAGAAATAGCGCTGGAGTTGTGTACAGAGGTGGCCCAAGCCACTTAGGATCCAGCCCCCTCCATAGAGTGAAAGCCCTGGAGGCAGACAATTTGGAGACGAGGTAGGGGAGCCGGGCTCCTTCCTCCAGGGGTGGTTTGAACTGTGCAGCAGAGAAAGGAGTTGCTACTGTCTGGCTGTTGTATTTTGCAGGTTGGTGTCTTCTAGAAGCTTCAGGAGAGGGCTCTGGAAATTTCTGCTGCTCCTCGCCCAAGCTAAGCAGAAACCCTGCAGTTTGGTTAGTGGCAACACTTATTTACTCACCCTCTTACGGGCTGGGTGCGGCATGGATATGG
The DNA here is from genome assembly GCA_004027555.1 of Craseonycteris thonglongyai. Taxonomy (NCBI): domain Eukaryota; kingdom Metazoa; phylum Chordata; class Mammalia; order Chiroptera; family Craseonycteridae; genus Craseonycteris; species Craseonycteris thonglongyai. The sequence continues at coordinate 14,410 of PVKE010009144.1, read as the reverse complement.
GAGGAGCACAGAGGTGAGAAACAGGACAGGAGGGAGACCGGCCTGCCAGTCGCTGCTGCACCTGCATGCTGGCCGGGCTGTGCTGTCGCTGATGGGGAAGCAGAGCATGAGGATGAGCCCACACAGGGAGGGATGGGTCCCGCTGTGTTTAAGAAAAGCATCCCAGGGAAGGCTAGGTTCGAGCTGGACTGGAAAAAGGCAGGATTTTGACAGGTCGAGGAGAGAGGATTGGTGGGAACTTTATTCTAATAAGATGTGATGGTTCTGACATTGACTTTCATGAAGCAGGTGGCACAAGCCCTCCCACGGCCCCCAACTGCCCCCTGCTGGGTTTCCGGTCCCAGGGAATGGCCTCATCCACCCAGCTGTCTCTTTATCACCACATTCAACCAATCTCAGCCCATGTTCCTAAGGATGCTCGAATTGTCTGCTCCTCTGCATTTACAGCCCCACACACGGCTCAGGCCACCAGCCACAGACCACAGCGATGACAGCTTCTCCTCCTGGGCAGTTATTTTTCTGGGTTCTCATAGCCCTTGGAACGTGTTTCTATTGTTGACTTTATCATATTGCATCTGGCCGTTTTCTGTGGCTCTGAGCACCTCATCTCTTTATCTCAAGCCCAGCATCTGGCACATAATAGGTGCTCAGTAAGAGTCTGTTAAAATGCTAGCTTGGATGGACCTCCTCTGTCTTTGCAATTCTATCAGCTCTCTTGGCGTTGGCTTTCAAGATTGGACAGATGGTGACCGAGCCGAAAGTGGGGGCCCGGAACCAGGGGAGGTTTGTCCAACTGATCTGACTCCCAAAGGGGACAGTCCTATCAGTCTGGGCCATAAAGGTGGGCACTTCCAGGACAGAAGGGAGTGGGCAGCAGCATTCTAAAAGGGGCTAGTGGACGGCCCGATCGCTGTGAACCCCGATTGCAGGGAGGAAGCGGTGAGGCCGGTGCTGGGGGCATGGCAGGCACAGTGTGCTGGTGTAGAAATGTGCGATCTGTAACCACGGGGACTTTAGTCACCTCCCAGAGGTGCTGCTGCTTTGTGACATGCAGGAAACAGCTGTAAGGCTTGGGAGACCGAATGGGATTCTGAGTCCTTCGGGAGAGCAGATAGCGTGGCACCCGGGAAAGAACATGTAACGGGGAGTCACAGACCCAGGCAGGGGGCCCCGCTCTGCTGGGAACTGGCTGTGTGGTCACAGTCACACCTGTGGCCAGGTTACTCATGCCAGCCCCCTCCTGCTCTCACTAAGGGGTCTCCCTCCCAATTGTGGCTGAGACTTGTCCATGAGAACAGTCTTCTGTGGTTTCCAACACCCATCAGCAGCTGATAACTTCAGGTGTGATGCTCAAGCCAGCCTGAGGTTGATGTTAGAAAAGGGGTGAGCAGACAGTGTGGCATGTGGTTGTCATGTGACCATCTGTCCTCTATTCTGATGCGTCCAGGCTCCCAGCTCCCCCACACCCTGCACCAGGTCCTGCCCCCTCCCTAGCCAGCTCTCCATCTCTTCTGCTGTGACCCCCCAGGCTTCCTTATGCCTTTATAAACGCCTGGCATTCTTCAGATGGATTCCATCGGGGTTTTGGGAGAGCGGCCTTGAATTCTCGGCAGTGTCCGGGGTACACACCTCACACAGTGGAAATTTTCACCTGCCCCTGGGGCTTGGCCCCCTGCCCTTCTCTCCTGAGTGTGCCCTGCATGCCCGCGGTGACCAGGGAGCTGTCAGGCTGAAGAACAAGGTCTCCTGCTGAGGTCGGACTCTGGTACGGAGCCAGACCTGCCCTGAAGCGATGATGCATCAGTCCGCATGGGGTCCAGCCGCTCCGGCCTCATCCCAAAGAGTTATTAAAGTCGTAGGAGCAATGGTCTAATGTGTTGTGACACTCAGCGTTTACCTGCATCCACTCGGCAGGAGTCCCTGGCTGGACTTTCGTTCGAGAGAGTCACGTGATCTGAAAGTCTCCCCAAGACAGACCCCGGGCAAAGAGTGTGGGTCTCCTCGCAGACCTGTGGTGACTTCGAGAAAGGGAGGCATGGGAGACTATGCAGCTCTTCAGAATGAAAGACAGACAGACAGACAGGCAGGCAGACCGACAGTCAAGCAGATAGATGGACTCGAAAAGAGTGTGTTTAAGTGCTGAGCTCTCTACTCATTGGCAGTGTGGACACAGGGAAAGTTATTCCCCCTCTCTAATCTATGCAATGGGAAAAGGCCCCTCACACGCCCCGCTGGGGGACTAGTTCAGAGAAGGTGGTGTGTGGTAGCCTGGGAAGTGCTGAGCACTCCGAAGCTAGTCCAGGGGGCAGGGAGATGTCAGCATGGCTGATGGAGACTCGGGGTGTCAGGCTCCATCCTGAGCCCATAGACCGTCTTGGTTGGTCCTGCCAGCAAACAGGGGGCCAGGGAGAGGAGATGAGAGGCAAGATCAGGGGCTGGTGGCACAGGACAGGGACCTGGAGGTCGTGCCAGGGCAGAACCAGAGGCCGGGCTCCAGCATCCCTGCAGGGAACAGACCCTCGGGGCAGGCTTGACGCAGAGCTGAGGGTAAGGGTGCTCCGAACAAGCCCCCCGGAGAAGCCTGGAGACCTGGCAGGCAGTGAGGCTCAGAGACCAGCTTCCCAGCTCTGCTTGCTCTTCCTCTCCGGTGTCTCTGCCTCTTTTCCCCGGCGTCCTTGGCCAGCTTGCCTGGGTTCAAGTCCCGCCATCCGTCACGTGGACATCACAACAGCTCCATCGCTGTCCCAGCCTGCAGACTCCCCTTCGCTGGTTTCTTTCTAACTGCTTTCATTTGGATTGTTTTAAAACATGTATCTCGTACCTCTCTACGGAGCTGAAACCCTTCAACTGTGTCTCCTCACAGGGCAGCTTCCAGGCACCAGAGTGCAGTGGGATGTTGATGGGAACGGATGCGAGCAGGGCAGCCCAAAGCAAGCAGCCACACAGCCGCGCTTCTCAGGGCCCTTCCCGGACGAGTGTGGCCGTGAATGGGCCGCGGGCCCCAGGCTCACCTGCAGAACCGCCTTCCCTTCCCTCTTGTGGAAGCGGTGCTCCACGACACACCATGTGGGGAAGGGGACCTCAAGAACAAAGTCCAGTCTCTTCAGCCGAGCATTCCCGATCTTCTGTGACCTGGTCCTCTTTTTTAGATTTATTGTATTGTTTTTGTTTTTGTTTTTTATAAAGAGAGAGCCAGACAGAGAGAGAGAAGGGGGAGGGCCCAGAGCAGTCTCCATAGTTGACAGCATTAGTTTTCCACATAGTTTCACTCCACAGGTGGGCACAGGGCTGCTCAGGGCAGGAACTGGGCCGGGAGCCTCCCGCATAGGCCCCGGCAAGAACTGAACTGGGGGCACATCCCAGCTCAGCATATGGGTCTGCCTGAGCCGGGGCCGGGATTCGATCTTCAGGTGCTAGGGCTGCAAAGTGAGCGCTTAACCCACTGAGCCATCCCACCTTTCCCAATCTGGTCTTAAGATCATGGAGAATCAAGTTAATGGGTTTTCTGTAGCCACAAATCCTCCAATGGGAATCAATGGACCTAAATTAAAACAGAAGTGATCTTGGGGCCCAGCTCCCCAGAGGATTTGAATGCTGTGACCCCTGTAGCAAACTCAAATAGTTCCTGATGTGACACATGCCCTTGGTTTACAAGGGTGAGGAGGCTGAGGCCCTGACCGGAACAGAACACACAGCGTGGCCTGGCCACGAGCTAACACGGGCCTGTAACTCCTGGAGCGGGGCTGTCCCCACTTCTTTAGGGTCGTCCGCAGAAAAACTCGTTTTATAGAGACCGGGAACAAGCTGCACTCACGGGGGGCTTGGCCTGGAAGTTGAACGAGGTACACACAGGAAACAAACACAGAGCAGCCTGTAGGGGTGCTGGTCATTGTGATTTTGATCAGACTGAAGGGAGGCGTTCCAGGGTGAGAGGCTTAGGCCAGGCCAAGGAACAAAACCTCCCATTGAGCAAGAAAGGGGGCCTGTGCTTCAGGAAGGTCCCGCCTTCCTCCAGAAAGCCCTCCCCTAGACTATTTGAAGAACCTGCCTATGCACCTGCAAGGATCCTTGTTAAGCATTCGTGCCTCCGTTTTGGTTTCCTGGAAGCAGAGCATGAAACAGGGCTTTGGGAACACAATGTTGACGGGGTTGTCTTAGGAGAAAAGGACTGAGGGAGGAGAAGGAACTAAGCAAGAATGTGGCCTCCACTGATGTCTACCTTCTGCCTGACCCCCTGGGGAGCCCAGGACCACACACGGTACCACCAGCTGGTCCCAGCTTGAGGCAAGGCCTAGACTACTAGTTACGGGCTGACTCCTACCTCCAGAAGTGATGGTTTTCTTCGATTGAAGGCAGTTCTCCAGAAAGGGGGCAGCTGGGGGCCATTAGCAGCCAACCCTCCAAGCAGGCAAGGAGCTGGGGTGGAGGCCATCTGGTGGGGTGCACACAGCGTCCACTATAATCCAACTTCACATGCTACAGAGGGGAAACTGAGACCCAGACAAAGTAATGACTTGCTGAAGGTCATGCAACTCAGTCTCTGAGTTTAGGGCCCCTGGGGACAACATGTCCCATGATTTTCAACCCCAACTCCTCGAAGTCAGAGGGCATCCCCTGGTGGAGCCCGTTTCTCATTCAGCAGAGCCAGCCCCGCTGGGCTTTAGGTCATAACTCAGGACGTTCCTCTTTAAAACTGGTGCCACACTGAGTTTTCTCAGGCCTGTGGCATGGGTGCATCTGCGGCATAGACTATAATGAATTGCTTCCCTGTCATGCTTGTGCCTGGGGGGGACTTCATCAGAAAAGGGGCTATTTGAAAACAACAACAACAACAACAACAACAGCAACAACAACAAAAACAGCCAGCAATATCCTTTCCAATATGCCTCTCTAATGGATAAAAACACACCGTCCAATGAATATGAATGTTGGAATCATAAAATTTAGAGCTGGAAAGAGACTCTCAGAGATCCCCCAGGGGGCAAGGTGAGAGCCAACATTTCCAGCACAAACAGTAAGGCACCGCACACTGTGCTCACCCACCTGTCCTTCGGCAGACTTTGCTTGTGAGCCTGTAGGTATAACGCGGTTAACTTCTTCCCCCCTCCATCCTATTTTATTAATCAGACACACGTAGCAGGCAATAAAATCACATCCGGGATTAGAAGCCAATCAGAGCTTCTACTTAGTGCCAGAGGATCTAAGCTACCATCTGAGTTGATGTCATTTTATCCCAAAGCAAAGAAGCTTGAAATTTTATTCTATTTTACTTGTGTGGCCTGGTCACAGGCACATAGACTCCCCAGGAGGCATTTTCATATATGGAAATGGCGCTGGGAGGTCACTTTCAACCTTGAAATATCTCCAGGATCCTGGGAATGCCTGTCCAGCAGGACTCAATAAATATTTTCAGATGACAGATGGAGAAACTGAGGGTCAGGGTGGGAGGGAGATTTCCCCAAGACCACATGGTGAAGAAGACAAAACAACTAACACTCAAGGTCAGGTGTTTCCTAGGGACTCGGTGATATTCCGCCATCAGAGCGCCGGCCAGCAAGATCATGACAGAACATGCGCCTTGAAAATTGTGGTGTTCCCTACCAATGTCAGTCATCGCCCTCCTTGAGTCCATCCTGGTGAAGGATTGCCCTGACAGGCGGCAGGACGGGAGAAGTCAGCAGGAACATCGAAGTGCTACGGACTCCCAGCTTATAATGAGGAGAACCAGAACATTCGTCTTTGGTTTCCCTTGAAGGTGATCCCTATCACACTAGCAGGTGATCTCTTCCCATTTTGATAGCAGTCTGGTGGTGATATCATAGCAAATAAATTTAAGTGACATGCAGAGTGCAACTGCAGAATTTAAACTCTAAGCAAGCACTGGTGTTTTGTTTTTTTTTTCTGAAGATGGGACACACAGCTGATTGACCTGCATCCTGCATCGTATTTATAGGACAAAAGCTTTCTTGGCAGCAACAGAAATCTGTTCGTGATCTTCAACATGAATAGGATAAGCCAGCAAGAAAAGCTGGTATGTGTAGCTCTTTACATCTAGAAGGGTCAGAGTCATTATTATTCTCCCTCATTACCACTGAGTTCACTGCCATGTTGGCTCAGGAGGTCCACCCCACACTCTGCTCTCATTAATGAGAGTTGCCTTTACAGGTGCCAAGCCTGCTAGGAGGATGTGGGGTCATTTGAAGGATGTTGCTGTGTTGCTTCCTCTGGACCTCAACTCTGATCCTGACATTCCATTAGAGTGGCCTCATGCCATTTCATTCATTGACATCCACGCTGGAAGGGACCAGAGAAGACATCTAAACTGACACTTTCCTTGTCTGTATGGAAAAACAGAGGCTCACACTGGGGATGCGTTTCGCCTATGGTCACAGTTAATAACAGAACCAGAACTGTTGACTTCCCCTGGAGGACTGCTTGTGCCACCCTGTCATCTTCCCAAATGAACAAAGATAAAGTGGGTGTCATCAGCTGTGCTGTAGATGACGTAGCCATACATTCATTTCCCCAACACATACTTTGCTGAATACCTAGTATATGGTGGGCACTGTTCTGAACACTGGGAACTCAACAATGAACAAGAAAAAGGCTTTGCTTCCATGGGCTTTTATTCTGGGGAGAGAGATGAACCGATCAGCTCATAAACGAGTAAACAAAGAGAAGCACTATAAGAAAAAATTAAAGACTTAGAGAGTGATGGTTCTAGGAAGGTATTTTAGAAAGATTGGCCGGGAAAGATATCTCTGTCGAGGTGACTTGTGAACAGAGACAAAATAATAGAGCAAGTCATATAAAGAACATGCCAGGCAGAGTGAAGAGCAGGTGCAAAGGCCCTGGGATGAGAAATAGCCTGATGTATCCAAGGAACAGAAAGAAGAGCAGTGTGAGTGGAGTGGGTGGAACAAGATGAGAGTCTTAGGAAGTGAGATTAGAGAGTTAGGCATGGTCGAGACCTCCGAATGTAGAGTCTGTGGAATCATTTCACTCAGAATTGGTTGTGATGCTCTGATGAACAGTTTTTATAGGTGACTCTGGTTGGTACGTGGGGGTTTGCACATAAGGGGTCCAGTGAAGAGGCCTCTGCAGTGACCACTGTGGTAATAGTGAACTTAGAGTGACCTGTTCAGATTCTGGGTGTATTCTGAGTGTGGAGCTGACGGTTTTGCTAATGGATTGGGATGAGGGTATGAGGGTAAAAGAGGAGGTAAGGATGCCTACCATAACTGAATAAATGGTGGTGCCATTTTATGAGATGCAGAAATGTGAGGAAGAAATGAGGTGTTTTGTGAGGGGAGGTGGATGCAAGAGTTCTGTTTGGGATGACCTAAGTTTGAGAAACCTAGAAAACAAAGTTAGGCAACTGATACATGGGTCTGGCTTTCAGAAGAGAGGTTAGGCTGAAACACATGAAGTTTAGCATCATTAGCATAGTCCAAGGATTAGCAAACTGTGACCTACGGGCTTAATCCAGCTGTTGCCTGATTTTTGTAAATAAAGTTTTATCGGAACACGGCCAAATCGGAACACGACACATCTTGCCTGGAGCTGCTTTTGCACTGCAACAGTCAGAGCTGCAACAGAGACTTCCTGACCTGAAAAATCCTGAAATACTGACTGTTGGCCCTGTATGGACAGCCTGCCATGCTCTGGCCTCGCTGATGCGTTACGACATGGAAATGGAAAATAAGACATGAGGAGGGAGTGTACAGAGAAGAAAAAAGAACGGAATTGAGTGCTGGAGCATTTCAACACCGGGAGGACAGGAAGAGAGAAGGGACAATCAAAGGCAATCCCAAGGAGTAGCCAGCAGGATAGGAAGAAACAAAGAGAGAGCGATGCTGTTGATAAGCAGAGTGAGACGTGATCTCAGTCAGCCATGGCACGGGGCTTGCTGACAGTCATCAGTGACTTCAGAAGGGCTGTCGCATGGCGGGGTGGCAACAGAAGCACCAGTAGGATAACATTAGGAGAAAGTAGCGGGCGAGAGGGAGTGGAGATCGTGGAAGCAGGTCCCTCCTGAGTGAGGGAGCAGAGAAATGGGGGTGTGGCTGGAGGGGTGACGGGGTCTACAGGGCTACCCTTAACTTGGGAGAAATCCCAGCATGACCGTGTGGGGACGGAAAGGGTTCAGTTGAGGAAGAAAGTGGTGACATGGGACAGACAGCAGCTGTTGAAAGAAACAAAGTCCTTGGGCAGGAAAGTGTTCAGGACCCTGGCGTGGGCTGGAAAGGACAACATGAGGGGGGACCAGGAACCGCTCTTCCGTTGTAACAGACAAATGCAGAGAGGTGACTGATGTCTGAGGTGGGAAGATTCTATAGGTTTTTATTTTTTTACTTTGTCTAAGTTATTTTCTCGGGGAAATGGTAGGCAAAAACCGCTTCTGCGTGTAAACCCACATGAAGTTTATTGTCTGCACAGTGTGGAAGGGTCCCGACACCTGGGAAGTGATAGTGAGCCTGGAGTCCATGTGTGACAGACAGGGAAAAACACTGGAGGCAGCCAGAAGTATCGACAAGGAAGGAACCCACCACCCTCAAAGAACAAGGAAAACTTACAGGAGGTTGAGTCCATGCTAAGAGGACCTGCATATGGGGGTGATCCCTTAGGAAGGAGCAGAATGGGGGTGATCCACTAATGGAATGAATATCTGCAGAACAGCTGTGGGTCTCAAACACTCTGCTAAATCCTTTATGTCCATAATCTTAGGGCCCAGTGAAAAGTACGCCATTATCCCTATCTTGCAGTTGAAGAAACAGGCTCATGGCGGGAGGGGTGGTCACATGCCTAGTCACAGACTGAACTCAAATGTCCCTGCTTCATTCCCCCACCCCCACCCTCACCCTGTTTCTGCAGTAATTTCTGTAAGGACAGATTACCTGCCCAGATGGGCCGTCTGCCCATCCCTGATTGACAAGATTCCACCCACCTCTCTGTCATGAAAATGCATCGTTCACCCAACCAGAGGAGTTTAGATACCACCTAGTGCCCCCTGAGTTCTTCAAGGCCACAGGGCTAGCAATCAGGGATTGAATGGGGGAGGGGGCATGTTGGTATAGGGAAGGCCTCAGTGTATTTAACGTGCTCTTTGAACTCTAGCAGAAGCGAACCATTCAGGGCACAGCAGAAGAAGTGAGGGACAGTTCTTTTCAGCCAGGACCCTTCCTCGCAGAGATAGACAATAAACTTCACCTGCCCCGCAGCCTGGAGCCTTTCACTTTCACCTTCAGCTGCGGAAGTCCTGGGGGAAATGACAATGGTGTCCATTTACTGAATGTCTACTGGGTGCCAGGTACACCACACATATCATCCCATAGCTTCAAACAGCAGGGATCAGCCAGGAGGGCACGAGGCTTTGTCACATGAGCAAGCACAAGAGCTATCCCCCCAGAGGCCTGTGGGGGCACAGCGTGGTGGCGGTCTACCTGATACGCCTCCCACAGCCCGCTGAGTGCAGCGCTCACATCGTTTCTGGGCTGAACGCACGGGGAGGGCAGACATGAACTTCCCGCATCATCACGCCCACGACCAAGCCTCTCAGAGAGTTTCTGCTTTTCTGGCGATTTCAAGTCTGCGTCCCCAGGGCTCAGCGTTTGCCGTCCTCTGTTCTGGGAGGCTTTTGACTGAGAATTCAGCACAAAATCAAAGGCTGTTCTGGATTTTGCTCCTTCCTCTGCTGGGGAGTTTTTCGTCTCGTTAGAGCATATCTGAGCACTGGGACCACCTCCACCAGGAAGGTTCTGAGTACACAGTGACCCCACCAGGGCAACCCCCAGATAACCCGGACTTTCTCAGCTGTGGTTCCCTGGGAATGGACTCAAGGAAATCGATGAGCACGTAACGGCATGTGTTAGGGTCCCTGTCTTTCAAATCAGTTAGTTGCTCTCTGCTTCCTAGATCACAGTCCCATTAACGTCCCCGACACAGTGAATATTGGAAGACAGTGACCAGTGAAGCCCGTACCAGTTTCTGGTATAAACTAATATTCAGAAACGGAGCTATGACCATTGACGCTCTTACGCCCTCCTCTCCCACCCCGTTTGCTGTGAGCTAGCTTAGTACAGAGCAAAGCGTGCAAGGTTTGGGTCCAGAGTGACCAAAGCTGGCTCCCTCCCACTCAACAGCCACTGCTTCCTTCTCCACCTCTAAATGACAGAGGCCACCTCTGTCTCTCTTGAGCATCCCCAGTGAGCGCCTAGCACATAGTAAGCACTCATCCGATAGGTTGAATGCAGTGCCTTTGCATAGTGAGAGAACGGGACTCTACTTACCGCCATGAACGCTTTCTACTGATTGGGCCCGACAGGCACTAAGTGTTGCATCTTATCCACAAGGTCTGTAGAAGGGTGGTCAGTGCCCAGCACTGGTTAGTTTCATGCTGGTGTCAGGAGTCAGTGAGCAGATGGACAGCAAGGCCCATAGCGGGTGGGAGAAGAGCCAGCCCGTCTAGTCTCTCAACTCTGGGGCAGTTGGAAGCAGACGCACTTCCAACCGGTTGTACTTGGGAGGGATTCAGAACAAAATGGCAGAACATTCTAGGCTCCTGAGCCTTATTGTCTCCTGCCATGGACATGAATGGATCCTGGGGCATGGTGACACGTCTCTGTGCACTGGGTCTGCTCACCTTTCTCTGACCAATGGCCTTCTTTATGTCATCCTGGGGCTTTCAGTCTGTGAAGTACCTGGACCTCATCACATCCCTGAGAAGCGGGCTAGCTAAGGACAATTGTTCCTATTTTCTAGAAGAGGAAATCGAGGCTCAGAGAAGTAGAGGGATTTGCCCGGGGTCACCCAGCTCGTAACCAGCAGCCTTTCTCATTCTTGGGTTAGTGGTTTTCTCCCTGAAAATAAAATCAGAGATCTTTGCGTGTCACTGGTGGCCAGCCAGGCAGACGGTGCCACCCCACAGCTGCGTTTCAAGCTGGCAAACGTCCCCACGTGACGAGGAGGAATGATTTATTTAATAGCAAATTGAATCTAAGTCACTGTGACAGGCGCTGCACCTCTGACTCGCACGTCAGCCCAAGTTGTCAGGACACATGTCACGCTCTCTGGTCATTTTAGCACAACACTCGCAATGTGTCTAGTCTCCTTGTTTTCTTTCTCCCTTCTCCTTGTCCTTCTTCTCTATTATCTGCCCCTTCTCTGCTTTCTTCTTCCATAACCTCTTTTCTTGATCAGGTTACGACACAAAGCTTCACATTTTAACGAACTGGCCTTGGCATAAGGTAAGGTGACCAGATGTCCCACTTTTGGCGGGACAGTCCCGATTTTTAACAATTTGTCCCGCATCCCACAGCGTTTTAAAAAAGTCCCAATTTTTGGAAAGAATGCACGACAAGCTAGGGAATGGCAGGAGATAGACCAAATTTTTAATCAAGAACCCCCTCCCCCCAGTCAATGGTGTCCCGCTTTACCAATGTTAAAATCTGGTCACCTTAGCATAAGGTTATCAATATTCTTAAAAAACATTCAAGGGATACCGGTACTTTTCAGCCCTTTTTCCAGTCAGGGGTTCTAATCTGGTGAATGGACAGCGATTGGCTCTGAAAAAATAGAGGATATTGAAACATATTAAATATTTCTATGGTTGTGATTTTACGTGAATTGGGGATGAAGGGCGTATCACCCATCAGATTCTCAAAATGATAGAAACCCAGAAAGTCTAAGGTCTTTATTAAGGATTTATTGATTCTTTCTCAACACACAGTGATACGAAGGCATGAAGCGGCTTTCTGAGCCATAGCCACACCGTAGCAGGGTGGCAACTGCACACAGGAGGGTCCAGGGTCCAGCAGGCTGATGTCTGTGCAACGTGACAGATGAAAACAGTTTTTAAAAATTGTTTGCTTCAAGATGAGTGACTCTTGCCTGTTATGGAGAAGCAACATTAAGGAACAGTCCGTTGTTGCACGCCATCGTTTTGCCAGGAGAAGGGTACTGACTTCATTTTTGCAGAAACATCACATACTAGAAGAGAAACATGGAAAAAGTTTACTTTCTTTATCTAGAGATGGTGCCTCATCAAAACGAAGGGGGCACGTGGGAGCCAGTGAGAGTTCAGTTGGATGAAAGGGAGACGTTCTGAGCTGGTGGATGTAATTAGCAGAAGACATGTGTTCTGGTGGGAAGGAATTGGGCTCCAATATGATAGATTTGGGTTCAAATCTTGACTTCACTACTCATTGGCTGTGCAGTTTGGGGCAAGTTTCTTCTCACTATAACATTCTCCTTTCTTATGCATCAAATGGGGATAAAGACACCTAATTATTTGGCTGTGATGATTTTCTGAGATAGTGAACCAAAAAGTGCCCCATCTGGAGCCCACATGTTAATTCTGCCCCCTCCTAAGAAGACCTGTTTATCTAACAGCTGGCCTTCCGGGACCCTCGGCTTTCTAGACCCGTAGTCTTAAAGTAGGAAGGAAAAGTCTAGGCATAACAAAAAGGTTGTTAGAAAACGCAAGCATCAAACCCTTCTCAGAACTTAGTTCCCATTTTACCCACGTGTCTAACAGTTAATAGCTTGATTCGTCTTTTCAACCTATAATTGATTAGAAGTTGAATTACAATTGGATTAAAAAAGGGAGAAACTCTTATATTCAGACATACAATTACCAAGAAAAGGCTTTGGAAAAAAAGATAAATAAAGTAAACCCCAGCCTTAGAACTAGAGCGGGTCAATGTATTAGTTTGCTAAAACTGTCATAACAAAGTACTACAAACTCGGTGGCTTAAACAATAGAACTGTATCTCTTCACAGCCCTGGAGGCTGGTTGTCTGAAATCAAGATTGTCGGCAGGGCTGAGAAAGAATCTGTTCATGTCTCCCGTCTAGCTCCTGGGGGGTTGTTAGCAATTTGGGGGGTTTCCTGGCCACAGAGGCATCACTTTGATCTCTACCTTGATCTCCACATGGTATTCTCCCTGAGTTTGTGTCTGTCTCCAAATGTCTTCGTTTTATAAGGACTACAGTCTCACTGGATTAGCGACCCACTCTATTCCAGTACGACCTCGTCTTCACTGATCACATTGTCATGACCCCTTTTCCAACTACGGTCCCAGTCTGAGGTACTGGGAGTTAGGGCTTCAACATGTGAATTTTGGGGCAAATTCAACCATACCAGACAGAAATCTTGGAGTTACTTAGTTTAGGGGCAAGCAATACCTATTCCCTAAAAGAAATATTATTTTAGGCTCCCAAAAGATAAATGGTATTTAGAAGGACAATCCTTGTGTCATTAAGAAGAGATCATTGTGTCTGGCATCTTGTGCACTTCAGGGAAATTTCTATACAAATGGACGATTGTGGAAGAAGCTGGGGGCTCAAGCCTCCCCATGCGGACTGAGCCCTCACCAGGCACATGGGGGCCGGCACAAATGTGCACCTCACACTGCATTTCCCGGGGATCCCCACCATAAGCACATGTGGGCCCAGGATGGCACTAGGTCAGTGTTGTAGTTTTAACAGTGAGCTCAGGGGCACATAGATCCTGTACCTAAGACCCTGAGTCACGTGGCGTCTCTGATGAGTGTTCAGACCAGAGGCATGGCAGGCTTTCTGCTAGGGACAGGCCACGTGAACTAACCAGGGACACAGCAGGCTCAGGTCGGAGGCTGAGAGGATTCCACGTGGCCACGGCTTTCAGGAGTCACACCTCTCCAGGGAGTGTGTTAATATCCTTGGCTCTGAATTGTTTAGACTGTTCAGCCAGATGCAGCGCGAACGGCCCCATTACCTGCATCACCCGACTTGGCAGCTGTGGATGGTGGGCCTGGGCGCGGTTGGAAGCAGTGGGCAGAGCACAGAATGTTGGGAAAATCAGAAACCCAGGGTCTGAGGCCTGGCTCTCCACAGTCCTAGCAAATGAACTTGACAAGCCCCTGAAACCATTTATTTTTTTAAGATTTATTTTTATTTTTGACAGAGAGAGAGAAGGGAGAGGGCCCAGAGCAGTCTCCACAGTTGTACATCATCAGTTGTGACATGGTTTCATTCCACACAGGTGGATGTGGGGCCACGTGGGACGGGAACTGGACCGGGGGTCTCCCACATAGGAGGCTCGCCCTGGTGAGAACCGAACTGGGGCCACATCCCAGCTCAGCATATGGGTTCTCATAGGCCAGGGCTCGATCCTCAGACCCAGGGCTATAAGACAAGTGCTCAACCCACTGAGCCATCTGGCTTTCCCCACCCAGATTTCTTTAAAGAGCTGTTGCACCTATTCCCCAGGTCTTGTGGGCGGTGACTGCTAACTGCATACACTTGCATCCTTCCTGGGGGGTGGCCCTCAGCTGCTGGGAGCTGCTTTGCCCCGAAATGTCTGGACCACAGGGCCCAGCTCCCTCGGGATGACCCATGGCCAGTGACTGACTGGTGTGGAGTATAACTGC
>PVKE010009143.1:0-45632 GCA_004027555.1 Craseonycteris thonglongyai | reverse complement strand
CCCAAAAGTAGGTTGAGAACTTGGAAAAGAGAAAAAGCAGTGTGAAAGCAAAATATCAGGACAGATGCACTCTTCATTATTCTTGTGAGGTGAGAAAACATGATCCAGGTGGTGGGTGCTGGGACAGCTCAGCATTTGACCTCTTGCCTAGTTGTACACAGCTGTACATCCTGTCTGTCTGCCTGTCTCCCTGCCAGTAGAGAGAAGGAGGGAGGGCCCAGAGCAGCCTCCATAGCTGTACATCATTAATTGTGACATGATTTCATTCCACACAGGTGGATGTGGGGCCAGGCGGGGCAGAAACCGAGCTGGGGGCCTCCCTCATGGGAGGCGAGAATCTTCACCACCAAGCCATCCTAGCGGTTACCAGTTGTGCTGCATGCAGTTCAGTATGTGGGTTTGCACCGGCCGGGGCTGGGAATCAAACCCCAGACCTCGCGATTGCGAGGCAAGTGCTCAACCGCTAAGCTATCCTGGCATCCCCTTGAAAGTGAACCCCCCCCCACCCTTCCCCCTCAGCTACATCACCTCACTCTATTTGGAAGAGAGAAGAGCTGTCTTTGCTGAATGCTGCCCAACAGCAGACGCGTGAACCAAAGAAATGATTGTTGCTGTTTGAAGGCATTTGGACTTAGGATGGTTTGTAATACAGAAATATGTAACTGGACTAACACCAATGTGGAGGTACATGAGGGGAGACCATACGTAGTGTTGGAAAGTCCCGTTGTTTTCTGTCCTGTTTGAGACAGGACGTCTGGTCGGCCTACCAGCAAGCACTGGACATCTATGATGGCCCCTTCTGCAGCCCTTTCTCCCCATTTTCTTTCTGACCTGTAGTTCTCCTGATGCAGCTAAAATCCATTTCCTCAGCCGCAGATATGGCTGAGCTCACCAGGTCACCCAGGAATACGATTGAGCAAGTACAATAGCAAACAGCCAACTCAAGGGGTTTTGAGATGGGGAAAGAAGGAAGTAAAAGTTGGTAAGAGCACTCAGGAAGGGCCAAGCATTTTCCACAACACAACGGGCAACACAAAGTTCCGAGGGAGATATCAGTGCCCATCAGAGCTGCCATCATCTCGAGGTGGGACTGGGGGAGACTTCCCATCCAGGGTCCCTCACGTAGCTTCTGATGGGACTTGGGTCCTTCGCGACTGCTAGCTGGAGATGCCAGTGCCTCGCCATGGGAGTCTCTCCACTATGCAGCTGCCAGGTAGCGGGGCTGGCTCCCCTGGAGTCGAGGGGTCTAAGGGAGAGGTCCAGCAAGGGCCCTGGCTGGGGCCACAGTCTTTTATTGACCTAACCTTGGAAGTGACAGCCCACCACGTTTGCTGTATTGTGTTTGTTATAAGCGAGTCACTAGGCCCAGCCTGTACTTGGGAAGAGGAACTACACAGGCTGTAGATACCTAGAGACCCAGGATCATTGGGAGGCCATTGTACCTACAACAAGGGGAAGTAGTCTCAAGCAGATGGCTGTCAAATCTCAATTCCACCTCCCATTTACTAGTGACCTTGGGCATGCACTTCAACCTGCCCGAGCTTCCCCACATGCAAGAGGGCAGTTGTAACAGGATGTACCCTGCTTTGTGGATGTCATTTAATATTCCGTCACACATCCGAACATGGCGCGCTTGGCTGGTAGTAAACACTATGTTTCCGTGTCTTGGTTGTTGTCTTTCTTCTCTCCTTTCCCCTCCCTTGACCCTGTGCTGGCCCTTGGATATGATAGAAAATGATGACTCTCTTCTTTAATGTCACCAAATTGGCTAACTGGGGGATACACGCTGTTGTATGTGCTCCGCATTCTATGACGAGTATCTGGGCGAGTGAGAGGACGTCACATCTCAGCACATCCATCTACTGATCTGCTGGAGGACTGTCAGCCTGTTTCTTTTTTCCCACTGGGCTCACCAGTCAATCAGGATATCTGAAATTGGGCATTCCCTGCGAAACTAGGACCCTCGGTGCTTTTTGTCAATTGTTTCTGCCTGTTTTCCTCACTGCTCCACTCTTGGCAGCTTCTGCCTGTGTCTTTCCTGTGTGCTCTGGGCTCAGCTGCTGTGTACAAAGGCAAGTTTAATTACTATTGACTTCCTTCCTGTCTGCTGGCCTTCCCCCCCCCTCCCCCCCCCCCCATTAGCTCGGGATAGCTTGTTGGCATTGTGTTCCGAGCATAACCAATACTCTGCCAGCTGATGAGGTCATTGCACCAGTCCCAGAATCTGGCTGCCAGGGGACTGACGCTCAGGTACGGAGTGGGGCTTGGGGTGCGGCTTTCTGTGATGTGGCTAAGTCTTATTTTCCCAGCTTATGTCCAATGCTCCTCTCATATCATTTCATTTTTTTTAAGATTTATTTTTATTGTTTTTGGCAGAGAGACAGACAGAGAGAAGACAGAGGGCCCAGGGCACTCTTTATAGTTGCATGTCATTAGTTTTTCCATATAGTTTTACTCCACAGGTGGGTGGGGGCTGCACAGGGCAGGAACCGGGCTAGGGGCCTCCTGCATGGGAAGCATGCTCAGGGTGGGAGCTCAACTGGGTGTACCCCCAGTTCAGCATGTGGATCTGCATGGACCAGGGCCGAGATTGGATCCTCAGACCCAGGGACTGCAAGGCAAGCGCTCAACCCACTAAGCCATCCCGGCTTTCCCCTCTCATACAATTTCAAGTCAACTTTTCCAACCAAATTGTCTCCCTCAAATGCCTTTTATATGGAAATATTAAAGTCAAAGGACACTGTGGAGATAGGGAAATGAGTGGAAAATGCACTTTTTTTTATTAGAATGTATTTAACAATTTCTCATTCATTTATTCATTCATCCCAATTTTTTAATGAGCATCTTCTATAATATGCCAGGCACTAAACAGGTTCTGAAGATATAATAGGGAACAATCAGAAGGACATGACCTTTATCTGTCAGGAATGTGCAGTGTGAGAAAGGTCACCAGCTCAAAGAAAGAGCTGCTCTCTGAGGTACGAGGAAGGAATTGACGAGACTTCCGGTTCAGGTTTGATCCCAGCAGCTCAAGCCTAGTCATCCTCCCTTTCATGGGGCCTCATCTAGCCTCCTCAGCCACCTTATTCTTTAGATTTCATCAAATCTAAAACCAGTTCTCTCTAGCAAGAATGACAAAGGAGTAGTTGGCTTTTACTCTGGGCACAGGGATCACAGGGGTGAATAAATCCAGTCCCTATTTTCAGGAGCTCACAGTCCTGAAGAGAAAACCACAGTTCACTGTGGTCAGTGTAAGGAGTGAGGTCAGATGAGCCCAGAACATCCTACACTGGGGTAGAGATACCAGCACAGAAATAGGACATGATTTTAAAATAGTAATAAATTAGGTCAGTGTCTTTTGACTGAGTTTGAGAAAGAAAGATACAACCAACATCTCAATCCCATGTTAAATATTTTCATTTTTACTCATTTGTCCATTTCTAGGACAAGGACGTAATGATGATGACTGTGCCTAGCACTGTTTTAGCCTCCAATTATCCAGAAAGGAACTCGCCGCTGAAGATTCCTGCCCTCATAGAATTTACATGAAATGCAAATAAATTATTTAAATGTTAAAATGGGATGATTCAAAGAAGGAAATGTCCAGTTATGTCAGCCCTGCCCCTTATTTGATGGGTAAGCTCTGACCAGTTTTTTAAACCTCTGTGCCTCCGTTTTGTTCTCTGCAAAATAGGGATAATAATAGTGCCTTCCTCGAGAGAGTTGTTCTGCCCCTCATATGAGTTGATAGCGTGGAGTGTACACAGTGTCAAGTCAAACACAGGAAGCCCATGTGTTTGCTAATTTTTTTTTTTTTTTTTAAGCACAGGATTAAAATGTTGAAGATGAAGCAATGACTCAGTTCTGGGAAGCTCAGCTGAAAACATCTTCCCAGAGCAGCAGGCAAACTTGTTAAAATGCTTATTTTCTAGGCTGCATCCTGGAGATCTTGACTTAGTAGATATGGGGCAAGACCGAGGTTTTATTATTTATTTATTTATTATTCTTTTAAAGATATATTGTATTGTTTTTGACAGACAGAGACACACAGAGAGAGACAGAGAGTAAGCGGTGGGCCCAGAGCAGTCTCCACAGTTGTAGTTATCAGTTTTCTATATGTTTTCGTTCCACACAGGTGGGCAGGGGCTGCGCAGGGCAAGAACTGGGCGAGGGGCCTCCCGCAGGGGAGGCATGCCCCAGTTTAGCATATGGGTCCCCATGGGCCAGGACATAATTCTCGGACCTTGGGGCTGCAAGGTGAGCGCTTAACCCACTGAGCCATCCTGGCTTCCCAAGACCCAGGTTTCAAAGCCTCTCGCCCTGCTACCCTGAGAGTGAACCATCCAGGGGGCTATTTTAGGGTTTGGATAAGGACCCCTGAAGGGCGGGGTGGGGTGGGGCAATGCCTTCTTGGGTGCTGTGGTGTCTTGAAGGACAAATTAACCTGCAAATAGTAGGGTTCAGGGCAGCAGGTGCAAAGAGGCAGAAGAGAACAAGTTGGCTCATGAAACTGCAAGAAGCTTACCAGGAATAGGGTGTCTGGTATGTGGGGTTGTTAGTTGATTCTGATCTGAGGATGTGCTGTGGTTTGTTGTCCCCAGTGCGTGGAACATGCCGAATCAAGTTCAGTGGGAACCTGCCCAAAGGGTCATTTTTTGACACTGTGAAAAGTTTGCATTTTAGGGCTTAAGTTTTCACATCCAAAAGCCCAAAGCAGCTGCTATGAGAAAGATTGATTCCCAGGAAACTTTTTATAATGATATGCAGGCTGTCACTTTGTCTTCAGTGTGCCCTTTTAACAGCACCCCACCCCCCATCATTTCAAAGGGGATGGGAAAATGGGAAGCATCTGCTTAACTCCTTAAAGAAGACAATAGATCACACTCAACGACCATATATATTTTCTGGACACTTGGCTGGGAAGCTGTGTGATAGAATAAATGTCCTAGGGTTCCTTTCCCACCGGCATTGTGATGGAGAGAAAGCGCTGTACAGTAGACCACAGGCTCCGATTCTGACTCCACCCGGAAGGAGCTAGCTATGTGACCTCGGGCAAACCACCCAGTTGCTCCCAACCTCAGTGTTCCCATCTGTGCAATGGAAATCAGGCCAAGCAGGAGTGGCATGGTGTGCGCCAAGTGTCTGGCACATTGCCTGGCACCAAGTGAAAGCTCATTAAGTGACAACATGCTATTAATTTCTAACTAGAAAAAAAAAAAAAATGAACTGGCTTCCAGAAACTAAGCAAAGAGGAAGTCACCGGCAGCACTTACAAGGAGGAAACGCTTCACTTGGGACTTGTGCAGAAGAAAATAATCGGAAGGGTGTGTGGCTGAGGGAGGACATTTGATTATGGGCTTAGAACTGAGTTTGGCTTTTGGGGGGATGCTAATGGCTTGTACCCTAAAAGCACAGAGGAAAGAAATGCTTGGATGGGCTGAGGGAGCTTGAAGTGAGGAGAACAGTGGTGCCCACATGGGAAAGAAGCTTCTCACCTCAAGAATGCACGGGGGCGGGCACACACGGCCCCCCTGGACTGCCTGTCCGTGCAGCCACTGGTGACTGGGAGGAGGGAGGAGTGAAGCCACTGGTGACTGGGAGGAGGGAGGCGTGCAGCCACTGGTGACTGGGAGGAGGGAGGAGTGAAGCCATTGGTGGCTGGGAGGAGGGAGGCGTGCAGCCACTGGTGACTGGGAGGAGAAAGGAAAGAGAAAAGGAGTCAGGGCAGGAGGAAAACGGGAAGAACAAGCCACGTGAAAAAGGGAAGGAAGGGGTTTGGGAGTGGTTTGCTGTGCAAAGGGCTGGGAGTAGAGAGAAAACTGGTCTCCAGTGAATCGAGCTTCCGGCTGCCCTCCCTTGGTCTGACCTGCGAGTGGGTCCTGCTAGGTCAGTTGAGGGCCTACTGTGTGCACGCCCCAGTGAGGCACGCAGAGCAGAGTGGATCTCAGCGACAGATCCAGCCCTGAACGTGCTATCCCATGTGCGCTGGGCTGAATAGTGTTCCCCAGAATTCATGTCCACGGGGACCTCAGAATGTGACCTTGCTTGGATATAGGGTTTTTGTAGTTAGGATGAGGTCATACTGGTTTAGAGGGGGTCCTATGTCCAATGACAGGTGCCCTCATAATAAGAGCAAGAAGACACAGAGACACAAATACAGGGCAAAAGCCAGGTAAAGACAGAGGCAGAGACTGGAGCGATGCATCTAGAAGCCAAAGAATGCCCAGATCTGCTGGCCTCCACTGGAGCTGAGAAGAAGTGAAGAAGAATTTTCCACTGGAGCCTGACAAGGGAGTGGGGTCCTGCCCACACATGTGAGAATAGATATCTGTTGTTAGAAGCCACCCGGTTTGGGGCAATTTGTTCCGGCCGCCCCAGGAAGAGAGTATGCCATCCTAAGAGGACAGCAGAACGCAGGCACATCTGATTGGCAAGGCAGCCTTAACAGACTCCGCGAATCACAATCGCATCCTCACTTCGAATGTTGTGGGTCACTGAGGTTTAGTTTCAGTTACCATGGAACCATGCAAAGCAAGGACTGCCTGTGCATACACACACACCCTGCAAAAGCACACAGAACTGACCATTAAGAGGAAATTCATAAAGAGCAGTACCGGGTGAGTGACAAGACATGGAGGCTGCAGGACTGCCTGGTTCATCGGGGAGGGCTTCCCAGTGAAAGTGAGTGTTGGTGGCAGTCTGGAAAGTTTGGAAGAGCATGGCTACTCAGAAAAGTCACATGGGGGGATGCTGGGTGGCTTGATTGTTTCTATCAGGGTTCCAGTTCTGCCTCCACTACTTACTTGCTCTGAGATCTTACTCCCTACCTGAGGCTAAGGTTCCTCACCTGTCACATAAGGTCAACTCCCCCTCCACACACACACACACACACCATGTGCCTGGGGACACCCAGACCTAATCATTCATAGCAGCCCCATCAATCTCAAAGGTGCCCTGGTATATATTTAAAAACATATACACATTAAAAAAAAAGATTTATCTTATTGTTTTAACAGAGACAGAGAGAAGGGGGAGGGCCCAGAGCAGTCTCCAGAGTTGTACGTCATCAATTTTTGACATGGTTTCCTTCCACATGGGTGGGCGGGGGGCCACGCAGGACAGGAACTGGGCTGGGGGCCTCCCACATGGAAGGCATGTCCCCTCGAGTCAGGGGCTAAACCGGAGGGCAAGAAGCAAACTGGGGACCTCCCACATGGGAAGCACACCCCATTCAGCTTATGGGTCCGCACGTGCTGGGGCCAGGATTCGATCCACAGTCCCCGGCTGCAAAATGAGCGCTTAAGCCTCTGAGCCATCCCGGCTTCCCTGTGTGTTTAAGCACACACACATACACACACACAAACATTGGAATGGGTTTCATTTTCTACCTTTCAAATATGAAATTGTATATTAAATAATATTTTCAAACAATTCCCCTAAAGTTTTTGACACTCACCTTTTCTACCTTGTGGGTGTTCTGTGATTGAGAAGCATTCAAACAGACACCTCTCTGAGTCATTTCCAAACAATTCAGCCTAGAG
Organism: Craseonycteris thonglongyai; assembly: GCA_004027555.1. Taxonomy (NCBI): domain Eukaryota; kingdom Metazoa; phylum Chordata; class Mammalia; order Chiroptera; family Craseonycteridae; genus Craseonycteris; species Craseonycteris thonglongyai. The sequence continues at coordinate 38,091 of PVKE010009143.1, read as the reverse complement.
TTTTAGAGCAAAGTCTCTGTAGTTTGGATCAAACTGGGTTTGTATCTAAGGAGCTACGTGACCTTGACAATTCATTTTCCACGCCCCCCCCACACCTATAAAAGCACACAGTTTTTTCCTTAATGCAATGAAGCCAATAATAGCTTGCAACCCATAGAATTGTTGAGGTGATTAAATGGTATGTGGAAAACCTGTAGAACAACACCTGTAACCGAATGATTTTTTAAATGGGAGTTTAAATAAATGAAGAATTGCATGTGAGTGGTGCAGAGTTTATTTGGGTTTGATAGGAAGAAGTACTTCTAGACAGTAACAGTGGAGACCACAGTATCCAGACAGCCAGCTCTCAGCTGGGCCTCAGTACAAATTATCCCCAATTTTAGATAAGTGAAGAACAAAACATGCAGCTGGTGAGATGCAACTCAGATGGTACTGACCAGGATTTGGCTGTATTTATACCTGGTTATGGTTTCTAATTTCGTCTCTTTGTCAGTTTCGTGAAAAGGTTTATTTTATTGTTTGAGAGAAGGCGAGTGAGCTAGAGAGGGAACGGGGGAAGGACCCAGAGCAGTCTCCATAGTTGTACATCATTAGTTGTGACATGGTTTCCTTCCACACAGGGGTGTGTGGGGCTGCAGGGGGCGGGAACTGACCTGGGGTCTCCTGCTTGGGAGGTGAGAACCTTTGCCGCCATCCTGATGGTTACCAGTTGTGCTTCAGTTCAGCATATGGGTTTGCACGGGCCAAGGCTGGGATTCAATCTCTGGACCTTGTGGTTGCAAAGCAAGCACTCAACCTGCTGAGCTATCCTGGCATCGTCACTTTTTTTGTGTTTTTGAAGGTGGTTGTCTTGCCCTCGAACAAAGCAGTGTGATACTGTGCAGCAAACCTGAAGCATGTATCCTCATTCAGGGCTTCTTAGTTGCAAGAAACAGAAATTCCTCCTGCACAGGTTAATCTTCCACAAAATTTTCTAGAAGGATGCTGGAGACTTCTCAGAATTAATGGAGAGCTGGGAAGCTGGTGTGAGACAGACTTGACACAGGTCATGCCAATTATCTAGAGAGCCAATAACTCAGTGTCTTCGGGGACAAGGACCAGAAAGAGTGGGCTCGCACCTCTACGTTCTGCCTTTGGGTCACTCGAGTCAAGTCTGAAAGTCCTGGAAGGTAAATCTGCTTCGTCGTCCCTGGGCATCTCCATGGTTCGAAGACCCCCTTAGGACCACCGAAACCGCCCACACCAGCTAAGGGGACATTCCAAAGGAGATGAGGGTGTATTGTACAACGAAGGGGCAAGAATGCCTGCCACCCCCCATACCTCAGGGGCTTCCTAAACGTGGGCCTGAGAAATGTGAGTTCCTCAACCTGATGCTGAACATCTGTGTGCTCTGCCTGCGGCCTGCCCACTGGCTGCCTCTCAGCTTTTTCCTCTGCAAAATGAGATGGTCAGCTCATGCACTCTTAGGGGCTTACCCATCCAGAAGGTTCTCTGACCCCTGGCAGCTTCCACTGCCCTGATCGCCCATTTTCTTATGTTTCCACCTCCCACCCGAGCGTCATCAGTAACTGCCTCAAGTCAGAGAGCAGTCGCTGGTGAGATGCCGGCTTTGCAGAGGCTTATGGCAGTTTTTGAAATTAATTGTGGAAAAGCCAGCCGTCTGGATGCTGGGGAGGGGTGTGTGTGTGGTGAGGAAAATGACAGCCCCGTGTGTTAAGAAGAGAAGGGGGAGGTCTGGAGAAACGGCACCTGGATGCCAGTCTGGCCAGAGTAAATCTGGTGACGGTTCAGGGGTTGAGGCGCAAAGATGGGGTTCATGCCCGACTTTGACTTGTTCACACTGTCGTGCTACAGGACTCAGGGAGGCCCCCATACCTCATGGGATGTCTCTGAAGAGCTTCATCTGGAGCATTCCAATGTCACACAGGGCACTTTGTTAAAAGTTCAAAGCAGGAGAAGCCGGGACGGCTCAGTGGGTTAAGCGCTCACTTTGCAGCGCCGGGGACCGAGGATCGAATCCCGGCCCCGGCCCATGTGGACCCATATGCTGAACTGGGAGCTCCCCCAGTTCAGTTCTCTCTCTGTCTCTGTCTCTGTATATCTCTCTCTCTGTCAAAAATAAAAATAAATAAATAAAAATATATTTAAACATAAAAAAAAAAAAGTTCAAAGCAGCGGAAACACGTTAATATGAAAGGCACATGCGATGAGTCTTCCTCGCACCCAGGGCTAACATGTGTCGAAAGTAGTCAACAAGGTTGTTTTTTTCAATGTTAGAATGGCACAAGTGATCAGTTTTAGAGGCTTCGGGGCTTTCTGAAGGATCAGAGAGGTCTGATATGGCCGGTTAAGGAATCGGGCTGGGCTTGAGTTCCATCTCTTTTATTTCTTCCCAGGGGGACTTGGGCAATTTCCTGAAATCTTCTCTAAGTCCTTTTTCTCATGTCTAAACTGGGTAGAAGGGAAATCAGGATGGCTCGGGGGTTAAGCTCTAGCTTTGCAGCCCCAGGGACCAAGGATTGAATCCTGGCCCCGGCCCATGCGGACCCACGTGCTGAAATGGGGTGTGCTTCCCGCGTGGGAGGCCCCCAGTTCGGCTTTCACTGCTAAGTTCAACACCTGGCTCGAGGGGGCGTGACTCCCATGCAGGAGGCCCCAGCCCAGTTCCCGCCCTGCACGGCCCCCATCCATCTGTGTGGAATGAAACCATGTTGAACACTGATGATGCACAACTGTGGAGACTGCTCTGGGCCCTCCCCCTTCTCTCTGTCTCTGTCAAAAACAATAAAATAAATCTTTAAAAAATGGGTACAATCATAGTTACCTATTTATGTGGTCACACTGAAGATTCAAGGAGAAAATGCAAGTGAAGTGCTTTGCACAGCATGAGGGCCATAGAAAGCACTTGATAAAATGTTGTTGTTATTTTTATTATTATTGGTATGCCCCAATTAGAAAGAACGCAATGTTTACAGTTACTGGTTCTGGCCTTACTGACCTGAAGGTGTAGAATACAACAGACACAGACAATGGCAGTGCAGAAAATCCAGTGTCCTGGCACTCAGCACCGTGACTTTGAACTTGACAATGACCCAAGGCCCCGGGGAAGGTGCCACCATGACCAGTGGGTCCAGACAACCATGCTGGGAATGATGTGACCTTCCCCACTACAGATCCTGTCCTCAGACAACAGTCCAAATCCCTTCATGAGGCCCCAGGGGGATCTGGCTTGAGGCCCAGCCCTGGGCCTCATCCAAGGATTGTACTTCTCTTTCGCTCCCTGCTCCTCCTGTTCTGGTTTGCTCGGTCTTCCCCTCTCTGATACGGGGGTCTCACGATATTTAGCTTGGCACAATACCCATCTGCCATGCTTGACTGAACACCTTCCCTGCTCCCCTAGGCTGTCAGATGACCTCATAACATTCATTCTTCCTCAATCTATTACTTCGGGCCCTTGAATTTATTAAATCATTTGTGTAAATACTTGATCCGTGTCACTAGGGAAACTGGAGCGACGAGACCTGTGAGTTGGCAAGAGCCAGGGTGTGTGGAAGATGGTGGAGGGGTAGGGGGACAGCTTTGGCCTTGATGTTCAGGGTAGCAGGGACCTGCAGGGGAGGGGTCTACTCATATCTGTGATTCAGGATCATGGGGTGACTCTGATGGTGGAGAAGAAGGTGGTTCTCAAACTTTTTCAAGCTCTAGTCTAGAGGGCTCATTAGAACAGTTTCCTGGGGCTCATCTCCTGAGGTTCTAACTCAGAAGGACTGCAGTGCGCCCTTGTCTGTGGGGGATATGTTCTAAGACCCCCAGTGGATGCCTGAACCCTGAGTAGTACTGTACTTTCACTGTTCCACTTAAAAGAAGCAGTTACTGCTTCTCTCGGTCACATCCAAATTGCCAGCATCACTACTCTTGTGCCTTGAGGCCATTATTAAGTAAAATGAGGGTGATGAGCAAAAAGCACAGAGATACCAGGATGGTAATCTGATAGCCCAGATGGCTACCAAGGGGCTGGGAATGGCTACCGGAGATGCTGGACAGAGGGATGATTCACGTCTGAATCCGGGGCAGGACAGTGTGGTGGTTGCGAGATTTCACCGGGTTACTCAGAATGGTGTGCAACTTAAAACGTGCGAATTGTCTGTTTCTGCAACTTCCCGTTTAATATTTTGGGACCACGGTTGATCAGGGGTAACCGAAACCTGGAAAATGGAGAGGGCAGATGAGGGGTGTGTGGGATGGGCACTGCTGAATGTGTTTGCATGTGTAACAAATTCACGGGTGATGTTGGTGCTGACGGTCCAGGAATCACCTTTTGGGAACTCCTGGAAAAAGTACTGCAGGAGGAAGGAGTGTGGGAGAAATGATTAGGCAGCCATTTCAAGTAATGGGAGGAGGTGTGGCCAGGAAGAGGCTGCCACATTGCCAAGTCCAATCGGCAATGGGCTGTTGTGTCTCTGGTCGCCTTTGACACCTCTGATGGGAGGGCTTTGGTTACACCTTTTTCTCCTAGCTTCCCTCCCTCCTTCTGGTGACATTTTTCTCTGTGCCTCTTCCAGCATTTCCTGGGCTCCAACCTGGATTCCATTTTCCCTGGGAGAAAGGTTGGGGATCTTTAGCAGCTCCTAGAACTTCCTCTCCCTCCTGCGACACAGTAAACACTCCAAGCGTTTATAAAATAACTGAGAGTCTAATTGCTGACTTTTGTTGTTGTTGTTGTTCTCCAATAGCCCCTAGGGCTGGAACCTTATCGCCCAGTGTAAGCACACAGTAGGTGCTCCATAAATATTTAGGAATGAATGATTCCTGTTCTCACCACGTTGCCAGCTAGCTCTGTACATGGGGGCCAATGACTTAATCTCTCAAAATTTCAATCTCTTTGTGCGTCCAATGGGATTAGAAATAGAATTTACCTCCTACCAGTGCTTTGAGGATGAAATAAGATAATGCAGATGAAGCATTTAGCACGCAGTCAACATTAACTACTACTGTTTTTGTTGTTGGTACCTGTGTGACTCTGGGAGAGCTATTGAACTTGTCTAAACTTCATTATGATCCTATTCAACAGTCGCTTTCCCGCTGGGCTGTTGTGAGGGTCTGGCAGATAGTAGGTGAGTAATAAAGGTTAATTGTCTTTCCTCAAACACCCCCCTTCCCTATCCCTAGAGACCCCACCGGCACTGGAGTGTTTTATCCCTTGATGCACTGACAGGGCCACAATGGGAAGAAAGTTTCCGGGCTTGTGGCTGACCTCCCAGGCATTGTTTAAAAACAAAGAACATTCTTTTTAACCTCAGAAGATCGACATCTCATTATCACGCCTTCCCTTTAACTGTGTCTTTTTAAAGGGCTTAGTCGTGTCAACTAATATTGAAAGAAAATTAAAACCAAAATGCAAAATCAACTCAGTCATGTACTTACCTGAAATCAGTTTGGCAGAGTGAACACTCTTGGCTCGTCTACATTTGGAATTGGTCTGAATTCCCTCCTGAAAAATCTAGAATGGAGAAAGACGATTACTTCCGCTTTAGTGGTGGGTGGTCCTCATTCTAGTTTTCTTTCTTTCTTTCTTTTTTTTTACTGGGTCTCTGTTCTCGCCCTCTTAGCTAGTTTCTAGCCTTCTTCTTCTTTGAAATGGGCCTGTAATGGTCTGCAACCTTCAACAAGAAGCCTTTTGTAAAAAGCTACCAGTGCAATTTATAGCATTGGGGACACTTTACAGCATTTTCTAGCCTACCCGTTATTTATTGTTGGGAAGAAATGCTTCAGGAGACCTTCTTGTGTATACTAATACATTTATTTTCCACTGTGCCAATCCTAGGCTATTGCAACCAAACCACAGAAAATCCCTTCACGCTGCTTTTTGTCCTCTTTCCTAAACCTTGTGCCAGGATCTCTCTTAAACACCAGCAGAGAGCTCGGGGGTCATTAGCTCCAGTACAGTGTCCTGGGTAAAAGGGATCATCAGTATCAGCTTATTCCGTCCTGTGTATTCCCACCACCTTGCCAACGCCCCCGCCCCTCCCTCTCCAATCCTTCATTATTTTTTTCTACAAAACACATTGCACAATGGCGTATAGACCCTGGGGACTCTTTGGATTGGCTCTGAGGGCCAATGCGTGTCAAGGTCAAGAAAAGCCCGACTTTCTGGAAAGAAGTTGGCATCTATGCTGTTTTCAGACTGTTCCCTGGCTTCGTAAACCTCCGATGCGGGCCGAAGAGGTTTTGGGATTGCTTCCCTCTCTGTCCCCAAAGCCAAGCTCTGAATCCCTAGTTAGTTCCTGATCACTTGGAATGGGAAGTGGTTTTCCGAGCAAGGAACACTCGTTTGTATTCAGAGGACTTGCTTGGAGTTAAACTGACACCTTCGCTGTTCCCAAGTGAGTCACACCAGGACTGCCCTCCCTGCCACTGAAGGGGCCAAGACTGAACCGCTTCACATGGCCCTCTGGCTTTATTGTAACACTTTGAACTACTCAACTTGTGTGGATTGTATCTCCTTTTGAATTTAGGATAAAGGGTGTGACAGCTTGAAGCTGTTTGGGTGGGGCTCAGAACTCGAAATGAAGGATGAAAAAAAGACACGAAGGCTTGATTAAATTATTCTAGGGGTCAGAGCCAAAGATAGTAATTAGGTGATGTAGGGGTGGTGGTGAATTAAAATTCCAAAGAGTACAGGGATCTGAAGCTCCCTGCCTGGCCAACACAATGAACTAATTAGAACGGCGATAGGAGCTTCCATTTACCTACGTGGTCACCGCTAAAGTTTCTGGTTCAGGCTGTGGGTTTTCAAAGGCTTATAATTAATAATATCTACATTCAAAAATGCCCTTTCATGTTCCAGTGATGAGCCTTGTGTCATGAATGTCCGTGTGTGAGAGGTTGGGAATCCGGAGTTGTCAAAACAATGACTCACATGACAAAGAGGAACTCTCCTTTATTTTATGACCTGAACAGTAGCTGCTCCGAACTGCCTGCTTCCCTACAGTGGACCAGTGAATCTCATTTAACAGCTGGTTAAGGTAGGCGGTTATGAGCTCTGGGCTTCTCAAGGTGAAAGGAAAAGTTAAACAATGACCAACCAAATAAAGCAAACCGAAAAAATGGGGAACTGATGTCACAGGAGCCTACATATTACAACTTGAGGCAGAGCCTACCGCGTCGGCGAATCCTGTTTCCACGCGTGGCCCGTTTATTCCCACTGGCTGCTTTGAGAGGCAGTCTAGCGCAGTTCGAGTGGATGGTCTGGATTTGAATCCTGGCTCTACTCTTCCTTATCAGTGGACCTTGGGCACATGGATGGGGGTGTCTTTCTGTGCCTGTTTCTTCTATTATGGGGAAGTCAACAGTACCCTTCTAAGGATTGCGGTGGAATAATAGAAAACTTAGAAGAATGCCTGGCACCTAAGTAGTAGTGGATGGTTGTCCCTTGAGAGGCCATCCCAAACCACTCCTGATCTCAACACTGAAGATACTGTAGGATGAGCTAAGGTCTGAGATGAAAGCGTTGAGTGTTTTTCAAGAGGGACTTGGATGCTGCCCTTTATTATCTGCGTGGCCACAGACTGGTTGCATAACCTCTCTGAACGTCCATATTTCCTTGTTTGTAAAAGTGGGGTGATGACATGCCTCCCAGAGCTCGTTTGGGGCTTACGAGGTAACTCATATACAGGCAAGCAGCAAAACTTGGTTCCTAGTCTCCCATCCAGTGTCACTGGGCTTCAGAAACTCCTGGGTTCGAATGGAACGGGGGAATGGCATGGGTTAACCAAACTGAAGGCTTCTTCCAAATCCCCAGTCCCTACCCCTACCCGCCTTTGTATACTTAGCGGTTATCTTTAACTTCTAGCTTCCCTTTGCCAACCCCTAACCCACTCACCAGTTTATTGCCCTTTCATTCTTTTAAGTATCAACCCTGGCCCTTATCACAAATCTCCAGGAAACATCTTATAACCCTAACAACCTAAAGACTTTAAGGCCCCAGCCCCATTTTAACAAAGCCCTGTGCTTTCCTAAATGCCACCTTTTCCCATCTCTGTAAGCCAGCTCCCTCTTAAGGGCCAGATTCTGTTGATGTGTAAATGATGAGAAAGAGAATGAAAAAAGAAAGGAAACCAAACACTCACCGTTTAAGTTGAATTACATATCTGCAAGGCATTTTTATTTTTTCTAAAAACAATAAAAAAAATCAACTTTAAAAAGGAAAATGTATTTAAATAAAAAAATTATGGTTTATAATACATGGTTTGAAATCTTGTATAACTGCTATAAACGTTTTATTAAAGTTATTTACATTTAATGGCCATATTTACAAAGGAAAATTTGATAAACTTTTAAGATTTTTTTTTAAAAAACAATTCTTAAATACAAATCTGTTAAAGGAAAAAAAAAAAAAAGAAAAAAAAGGGGGGGGGGGAAAGGAAAGCATAAAGAAAAGTTCTTTTATGCCCATCGTCCCATGTGAGGCAGTTTACATTATGGCTAAACCTTTCAGTCCTAAGACTCAGCCAAGGTTGTGAGGTTGCACTTGACCATGCATTTGAAGAAAGTCTCAGAAGGGGCTACTGTGGGTTTCTGTCGGAAGGAACCTTTTTTCCTTACTTTCCCCTTAGTAACAAATGAGAATTCATGAGCGATTCCAGTTCCTCCCTCCGATAGGTCAACTTTTATGCACAAGAGGTCTGTAGCTGTTCGAGTTTGTGCTTCAACTGTTCTCGCCGTTTCCGCAATACGTCCTTTTCGGAGATGAGCTTCTGCTCCTCTGCTTGGATGGCCAGAATGTAGGCCGTGGCTTTTTTCAGGATAACCACCTTGGGGGCCTTTTCGTTGTTTTCCAACTCCGGGATCTGGTCACGCAGGGCGAAGAAGCTGCGTTTCAGCTCGTTTCTCCTCTGCCGTTCCAAGACGTTGTGTGTCCGCCTCTTGTCGTTCTCCTCTGTGTCCGAGGACCTGGGGCTGCTACATTTCCGGTTGTTGCTGATCTGTTTCAGGACTCGGCCACTGTCCAACTTAGCCCTCTTGCTGGGGGGATAGTCTTTCCTGGTGGAGGGGGGCGCTGCGTAATTGTGCTGATGGGTGGACACGTGGCATCTCTTAAGGACCAGCGGGCTGTGAGGAGGTTTGCTGTGACTTCCGGCTGAGGGTGACCCCGATTCTGACCTTTTGGCGGGGGGCTGCCTCTTTTCCACAGAAACGACATCGATTTCTTCCTCATCCTCTTGTTCTTCCTCTTTAAGAAAGGAAATACAAATCACCCGGTTAGCAACATTTCCTTGGGGCAATGGACGACTACAACTGCATGAACGCGAGGCGAATCCCAGGCACCCTTCTGTGAAGAAGGACCCTGGTTCAGAGTTACCCTCAGAGAACACACTAGCCAACCATCCCTGCTCTTCTCCTCCTGAAGGCAAGGCTCAGAAGGACAGAATGACAGCTAGGCTGATGGCCCAGGCAAGAAAAATGGCCATTTACCAGGATACAACACTGATGCCAATTCTTACCTAAGACTTAATGAGGCTTTGGACACGCCCAAAGCGATGCACATGCCCCAGCACCTCCTGTTTCTAAGGGACTTTTACCAAGGGCTCTGTAGGTGTTGCAAAGGAGCGCTGCAAATAAATCTCTTGGTGCAACTTTGGCAACTCCTTACTTGACTGGAAGTGCAAAGAGTAAAAGGAAACCCTGCAACTTTGCCAAAACGTCCCAGGGAACTGGGAGGAAGGGGAAGGGAGAAGTCCAGTCGTCGAAAGGATTCGCTTTCAAGCCTTCATCAGCGGCGGAAAAGATCCTAACTCTTCAACACCTTCCCTCTTGGGCACTTTCACTAGGTGAACAGCCCCAGGCGGGGGGCTGCCCAGCCGGGCCAGGGTCCCTCTGCATTTTCGAAGGCCGGCAGTCCATTAAACTCCAACACTTCTCAGAGGGGTGGAGGGAGGAAGTTCATTCACTCTCAAAGACATCCCTCGGCTCTTAATCTCATCCACTCTTCCCCCTTCCCCCAGGGCCATTAAAATGCTTAAGCAAGGTTAGAGGGAGTGGATGGAGTTGCAAGATAAACCAGGAGATCTTCAAACCCCAATGAAATTCCTAGGGGCGGGAGGGAGAGGAAGGGGGCTGGCCACTAGCGCAGTCGGAGGGGAGGGAACACGACAGCTCAGCATTCCAGGGATGACGGTGATCCTAGGGCCCTCCAGCTTTGCCACAATGTCTTTCCCACATACACGAAAGGAGCCCCCCAAGTGGCCAGTGGGGTGCGCGGCCGAGGAGACTAGGGAAGGTGGCCGGGCCTGGGGGGGGCCCCCCCGCTTACCAGAGTCGCTGCTGGTGGTGGGAGGAGTGTCCTCATGGAGCACCAGGGGCTCGGGGCTGGCCCGCGGGGAGGACGAGGCGGAGGACGAGAGGAGAGAGTCGGAGGACGAGGAGCCGGCGGCGGAGTCCGGGGAGGCGCAGGGCTTGGGCGAGCTGCTGTCGTGCAGCGGGTAGGGGAAGACCACGGAGGGGTCGATGCAGTCGGCGGCGGCGGCGCTCAGGTCCTGCAGGTAGAGGCTGGAGGTGGAGCAGGCGCCGTGCCCGCGGGCCGGGCTCCGGCCGCCGCCGTCTTTGCGCGCCGCCTGGTAGGAGGCCAGCTTCTCGGACACGAGCTTGGCGGCGGCCGAGAAGCCGCTCCACATGCAGTCCTGGATGATGATGTTCTTGATGAAGTTCTCGTCGTCCGGGTCGCAGATGAAGCTCTGGTTCACCATATCGCCCCCCAGCAGCTCGGTCACCATCTCCAGCTGGTCGGCCGTGGAGAAGCTGCCGCCGCCGCCGTCAGCGTCCCGCGGGGAGAAGGACGCGAACGCAACGTAGGAGGGCGAGCAGAGGCCGGAGCGGCGGCTGGGCGACAGGGGCGGCGTGGGCAGCAGCTCGAATTTCTTCCAGATGTCCTCGCTGGGCGCCGGCGGCTGCAGCTCGCTGTGCTGCTGCTGGTGGTAGAAGTTCTCCTCCTCGTCGCAGTAGAAATAGGGCTGCACCGAGTCGTAGTCCAGGTCGTAGTTCCTGTTGGCGAAGCTGACGTTCAGGGGCATCGCGGCAGCCTGCGGGAGGGGGCGCACAAAACGGGGGGCGTCTTGCATGAAGGGCGTCCGGGTGGGTGCCGCCCCCGGCGCAGCGCGCGCCACCACCCCGAACCGCTCCCCTGCCACCGCTATCCCTGGAGGAGCCACCCTTGCGCCCCCCAATCCGGGTGACACCCCCCCACACACGGTCTCGGGCACACACTTGGGGAGCCAACGGCGGAGCGCCCGCGGGGCTCCCCTCCGCCCGGAGCCCGGAGCGCGAAGCCTGGGCCTCGGCCCCGCAGCCGCCGGGCCATGGAAATGGGCTCTGGCTCGGGCAGGAGGGCCGGCGGAGGCGGCGGCGGGGGCTACGAGCCGCCAAACCCGGAGGAGCCGTGTTGCGCCACCTGAAGGAGGAGCAGAGGCGCTGCGGCGGGGGCGGCTGCGTACCGCAGCCTCTCGCGCCCGGGCCCCTGCGCGCCGCGCCCCTGCCCACTCGCGCCCTCGCCGCGCTCCTTCCCCGGCTGGCGCCACGGCCCCTCCCAGCCTCCCTCCCCTCCTCCTCCTGCATCTCCACCCCCCAGCTCGCCCCCTCCCTCCCTTTGCCGGCTTTTCTTCTTCTCCCTGGCCGGTGGGTGCGGCGAGCTCAGCCGCGGGCCTGAAAGCGCCCCCCCCCGCCCCATAAATAAAAGGGGGTGTTGGAGAATAACAGGGGCACCTCCCTTCCATACCAAATTCGGCGACGCAACCGCGCCAGGGACCCTGCTGCCAGTCCGCCCCTCGCCGAGGGTGGCAGCTGTTCTGGAAAAGCCCCGGGGCCCCGCTTCTTACCGACCCCCCCGCATCTCAGGGGGCGCCGGGGACCCCCCCGAGGCGGCAGGCAGGGGAGCCAGGCTGGAGATTCGCCCCCGTTTGTGAAGCCAGCGAATCCAAGAGAATCGGACATATCCCTGCCCCAGCCTCTCCTCGCCGCCTCCCCAAACACCAAGTCCTCACACCTCGGGGGGACCAAGATCTTTCATTTTATTATCTTTTTTAAAAAAAAGCCGAGTGACAACTTCTCAAAAGGAGCAAGGGGCGCCTGAAACGCCGCGGGGCTCGGCAGGCAGGGCGCGCCGCAGTGTCCCGGGCTGTCAGAAAGGCCGAAATTTAAATGCCCTTTTGGAGACGGAAAAGTCGGCGGCTGCTGAGCTCTGTCGCTCACACACGCAATATGTAATCCTCACTCCAAGGGGCTCTGGATGCAAAGGGCTCTTTGCCCACCGCGAAGTGTAGCCCCGCTCCCCACCCCGCCACACACACACACACACGCGCCTTCAAAGCAATGAATGCAATAAAGAATGTCCAACCGACCGGCCTCTGCGTCAATATTCGGTGGCAAAAATCTCCAAAGGCCAGTTTTAGAAACGCACCCCTGCTTTTTTCACCCTCCCATTTTGACAAGTCACTCTTCCCCGATCCAGTTCTGCTTCGTGCGCACCCCACCCCGACCTACCCCAACTACTCTGAGAAGTGTCAATAGCGCAGGAAGGGGAGAAAGGAGACCCCAACTCGGGTATTCGACTCCTCCAGGCAAGAAAAGGGTCGGGAAAAGAAATAGGACAAATAGACCCGGCTGCTTACCGGGTTCCCCACTCTCCGGAGGAAACGCAGCGTCCAGAGCGGGGCGAGGGGCGCCTTGCAGAAGAGCGGGTCGTAGGCAGCTGCGGGGAGAAGCGTCTCCCCAAATAGGCGAAACAGCCTCTCCGCGTCCGGACCGTCGCGTTCTCGCTCGGGCGGTTGGTTGTAAGTTCCAGAGCCAAGTACCCGCCCGCTGCAATGGGCAAAGTTTCCCGGCGGCGGGTCGCAGGCAGGGGGTCGGCGGCAAGGGGAGGGGGCGTCGGGGACCGCCGCGAAGAGCCCTCCTTCCACTCCGGGTCTCCGTGCGCCCGGCACCCGCAGCGCCGCTCGGCTCGCCGGCTGAGCTCGGCTCTAGCGCTCCGGCGGATGCGGCCGCTCGCTCCCTCTGCCTCTCGCTGGAATTACTACAGCGAGTCAGATAAACCCCAGAAAACAGGCTTTTATATCGCAGTGCGATCCCTCCCCCCTCCGTCCTTTTTCCCGCCAAGCCTCGGAGCCCTGCCCTTCCCCAGGCAGGAGGGAGGAAGGCGGCGGCTGCCGGCGCGAGAAGCGCAGCCCGGGGGTCCTCGTACGCGCGGACCCTCGCCTATAAAGGGCCGGTGGGCGGGGACCCGCGCGTGGGGGTCTCTTTTCGCCCCTCGCCCCCTGTGCTTGGGGAACCCCAGGGGGGCGCTTGTGCGGAAGGAGGGGCCAGGGGAGGAGACTCAGCCTTTGAGCCTGGCACTCCCGTGCGCCGAGCAATCGGATGTAAATAGAGGCAGAGTGAATTGCTCGCGCCTACCATTTTCTTTTGCTCCAGCTCCGAGCCGGTCCCTCGCTGTGCTGCTCGCGGCACTCGCGTGGACAGACCGCATACTTGTCCTGCGTGCTTAAACCATCCCAAGCCGAGCAGCTGAGCCAACACGAAGGCTACACCGCGTACCCACGGCCGCGCCACGCACGTCCCGGGCGGCCGGGCGCCTCCCTAAGGCTGGGGAAAGGGTAGCGTTTGGAAAATAAAGCCTATGGAGAGAGAAGGAAAGACAGGGTATTTATGGCACGCGTGGCGCGTGTGCGGGGTATTCATGGAGATGGGGATACGTGATAGGTAGACGGAGGAAAATGCCTAGAATTGCTAAACTCAGCAACGCACCGCCACGTATATTTGGAGAGCACGTTATGAATAAACGCTCATTGTATTGGTGAGGGGGTGTTAGGCTTTATGTGTGTGTGGCTGTCTCGATCGGGCACCTTCCACCTACAATGAGTCCCCGAATTTGCTGCCAAGGCAGCGGACCCCCCCCGCCCCCCTCCCCCACCTGCGCAGACGCTGCGCCCCTGGGGGCATTAATTCCAGAGGTCTTTCTGCGTGTTCGGAGCTGGGGTAGGGCAGGAGCCGGGTTGCCCTCCCACCCTCTCTCTGCAGGTCTGGGAGTTCCAATTCCGCAGCCAGGTTTCAGACGATCCCTATTTGCACTCCGTGGAGCGGGTTTGCACCAGTCCAGGGCGCCCAGGTTTGGGGAAAACCAAAAGCGCCAGGCGAGAGAATATTGGGGAAGGTGGTGCGAGCCAAGGGACCGGAGACCCCAGAAGAGGGGGAGGAGGCGAGCTTTCGGACCCTGCCTGGAGTCAGCAGAGAACCGGGTGAAGAAAACCGTTAACTCTTTCCTCCACGGACAAAGCTGACATTTAACTTCCTTTCTGGGTCTCCTTTACTCCTTTGTTATTAAAAAAAAATTAAAAAAAAAAAAAAAAGTTTATTTGAGCTCAAGCTGACCATGGCCTGGAAACAAGATCTCAAATGCTCCCTTTCCTTTTTATTAATGGAATTGTGCACACACACACACAATAATAATGCATCGATTCGAATCAAAGGACAGCCGGAGCCAAGTATTACTCCGGTGACTTTTTGGGGGTGTGTGTGTGTCTTGAACCAATTAAAAATTGGCCGAATTTCAGGCATTAATTTCCTAGTTCACTGATCCTAAATTTTTGTTGTGAAGGTCACAGTGAAAGTGCGTATGTATATCCTTCGTACATCTATAGACTGCAAGTCCACGTCGACCCACAATGTTGCCAACAGGACACATGATTTGTTCGCTCCTCGAATTCATCTATATTTAATGCATATTTGTTCAGGATTTGTGGTTTCGGGTTATACCAGAGCATTAAAAACAAAGGCCATTCTCGCATCCCTGGTCCCTCACTCTTATGGTATTTTAAGTAAACTTTTCCACCACCACTCCTCCCCTCTCCCCATTCTAAAAAATAAAATAAAACTCGGGGTGGGGGGCGCGTGGATAGTGTTTTTGAACTCAAGGTAAATGCTTACCCTTAGAGTTTGCAGCGCAGCCTGTTAAGAGCAGGAACTTCCTCCTGCAATCAGGCTGACAGCACAATTCGGCTGTAAGGACGGCAAAGCCTCCCAGCGTTTGCCGCAAACGCCGGGAGCGACCAACCCTGGTCACGGTTTTGCTGCAAAGCGTCTTCCCCCCGCCCCCTCCCCGGGCTGCACTCCCACTCGCGTGCGAAAGTGAAGTAAGTGTGCCCTCTACTGGCGGCTGAGGTCACCGCGTCCTGCCGCCAGCTGAGGGCTGGGGGTCGGGTGGGGGGCAGGGGCATCCGGAGTTTAGGGGTTCCAGTGGGCGGGAGGATCACGTGGCTCTTTTAAAACCTGTTTGCAGCCACCTCTCTCTTTTTTTTTTTTCTCACCCCCAGGTCTACCGCAGAGGGGCAGAAGGAAGAATTCCTGGAGGGAAAAGGGCTTCAGAGGCAGCTCCCAATAAGGGTGGTGACAGTTAACCCATCACTACTTATGGAGGTCACCGTCATCACCCTATGGACAGCTGATGCTATCTATAGGAAATGTGAAATAATTATCACATGGTGGGAGGGGTTCAGCAAACTGTAAAGCAGCAAAGCAAGCTATAGCCCACGGTCTTAGAAACCCATCATTTTCTAACTAGACCAAGTTTTAAAGCAGGACATGAGATTTATCGGGAGAAAGTGAGGCCGATTGGAACGTGATGGGTATTTCGTTTTCCTTATTCATTTTTTTTTTTTTTTTTTAAGAATTGGGCTGGTGAATGATAGCTAGCCATTTTGGTAGTGACGGGGTGGCACATTTGAAATTCCTTTGAGACAAAGTGTAAAGGACTATTTTAATAAAGAAAAAAAGTTTTTATCCTGAAAAAAGTGGCAATAAAGGTCCAAGTAAAAGTGAAGGAAATTGGTATAGCAGCTTGATGGAACTGAATACTTTAGGTAGGTTTTGTACTATTTTTTTTTTAAGATTTATATTTATTGTTTTTCACACACACAGAGAAGGGGGAGGGCCCAGAGGAGGCTTCATAGTTGTACGTCATTCGTTTTCTATATAGTTTCACTTCGCAGGTGGGCACGGGGCAGCTCAGGGCAGAAACCAGGCCAGGGGCCTCCTGCATGGGAGGTACAACCCTGCTGGGGTCTCCTAATGGGAAGCATGCCCCGGGAAGGAGCCAAACACTGCCCTGGTGAGAACCGGTCCCCAACTCAGCATATGGGTCCCCATGGGCCGGAGCCAGAATTCGATCCTCAGAGCTGGGGGCTGTAAGATGAGCGCTCAACCCGCTGAGCCATCCCACCTTCCCCCAGGTAGGTGTTTATGATGAGAAGGATGCTTGATGGGGTAGGATCACTTAGATAGATCCTGAGGAAGTTTGGCAATGAAGGGGGTGGGGGAGATGCTGCCTGGGCTTCTTAGGGTGATTTCCCAGGAACTTGGCACTTTGGGCATTGCTCTGTGGGGCTAAGTGACTACTGCTCTCCACACCAAAACAAAAACAAAACACAAAACCAGCCAACGAAACCACAGCGACGAAGGTAGACCTAGTTGGACCTTAGAGGGCAGTTTTTGAAAAATTGCTAAACATGGCAAACATGTCCTGTCTTAAGGTCTGGCTCCTAAATTATGCCAGCCCCAGGGTAGGACCTGTGAACGCCAACAGCAACGTGGCTTGTGGGTTCAGGACTCAACCTCATTCTCCACCAGGTTGGTGACATCACCTGAGGTGTTACTTTCAAGTAACAGCTTGGAGGTGTGTGTGTGTGTGTGTGTGTGTGTGTGTGTGTGCTGCCAAACAAGGTAGAGGCCCTTTTACACAAGAGGAAATTGAAAGTCAGATCTCAGGGAGGTTCAGAGACTCCACCGTCTTGTCTTTAAGTGATTTTTAAGGACCTAGAGTCCAAGACCTAGAATACACATTGGCAGAGTTCAGAAACGGCCGAGGAGGTGAAAACGAGTACTATTCGAGACGGCCGAACTGATCCGTGTTCACCATAAAAGAAAAATTATAAGTAGAAGAATCGAAGACTAGATAAACTAAGAGTTTCTAGTCCTCATCACCCAGCGGTAGCCACTGGAATTTATCTTTTAAAGTGTCTTTTTTCTTTTTTTTTTGAAGGGATGCTATTGGTCTTTCTCCTTCCTTTTGGAAGTCAGTGCAAGGAGTCTGTTGACTGAACATTCCCAGTTTACTGGTCTAGGGACACTGTCAGGCTGTATCCCTCCTTTAGTTTTTTGGCTCTGCTGGGTTTTTCTGGTACAGCTCTGTTATCACAGCGGGGTTGGGACTCCAAGTAAAAGGGCGTATAAGATGTCCTCATGGAAGAGAACTGGTGTCGCTGTGGACACCATGCTCATTTGTACCAGGATAGGACAAAGAAGAATCATTTATTCTCACAATGACAGCTGTGTGACTTTTATACTTAGAGAGAACAAAAAATGCAGAAAGAATGAGCGATTTGACCCAACTTTCTCCTTCCTTTCCAGAGACACCAAAGGAGAGATTCCGAATGTGTGACTTGTGTAGCGTGGTCCTCTCCTTCTTTGAATAGCTCTTCCCTCACCCCCTCAGAAAGCTTCCTACCTCCCGCCTTGATGTTGGACAGATAACAACAGTGACTAACAATATAGAAAGACACTGGCCCCGGTGATCAATCAGCTAGCTCCAAATTGTGGGTAGGTGGGGCACAAAAAGCCCCTCAGGATATCTAGGTGATTTCAAATCCCCTCCAAGTCATGGGCAGCCGCATCGGTCCAGGAGGGAGTCAGACGAAGGAAGAGAGTGATAAATACGGATCTCCAGCAGAAAGATCATGCAGCAAGAAGGGCGATGAGATTAAAAACCCAGCTAAGCCAGGGAATGTTAAAGGAAGGGAAGTTTGCACCAGCATCTTAATGCCAACCGTGTGTCCTGGTTCAAGGATCTCAGGGAAGCTCTTCAGCTGAGACAAGGAAAGAAAACCCCAGATCATCAATGATAGTGAACAGAGGCAGTGAAGAAAATCTGGATGCACTGAGAAAAAAATGCATCATTTTAGAATGTCGCCTCTCCCCACTGTGTTGCTTTTGCTTGCAGAGTCAATTAAGTTAGCAGGGAAGGAAAAAAAAAAAAAAAATCCATAGATGTTTTTAACATAAAAATCCAGAGCGTAGATTTCCTGGGTCTCGTTGAGTGCATTTGTGTGCTTTTTCACCGTCTGGTTTCCAGACCTCGGGTCTTGGTGCAGGGTCCTAGGCTAGACACCTGAGACCCTATCACATCTCCAGCTTGACCCTCCCTCCCCTCCCCCTTTATCCCTTAGTTTGTCACTGTGATCCTGCTGAACTTTGCAGCTTCTCGGGAAGACAAATGGTTCCTGTTTAGTCTTTTCAAAGGCACGGTTTATTGTTCCTTAAAGTGCCAAACCCATGTGATCTCAGAAGTTTGCACACTTTCATTTGCTTGGCCTGTCTCTGTTCTGGTCCTTTTGGGCGACATCTGTCCCCAGGCTGGACCCTAGCTGGGATGGAGATGGAGATGTGACTGTGAAGGAGGCTCTCGGGGAGAAAGTTCTGCTTTTGAATCCTCAATGTTCATTTGGAAGCCAGTGGGAATTGGAGCCTCTTCCCTTCATGGACTTGCAGAATCCCAAACCAAGGCCTCTAACTTCCGAGAGTAGCTCACCTCTGACGGTCCTCGTCTTTCAGTTGTCCTTTCCCCGGAACGCCTTTTACATGGACTTCGGTCCAGAAGGAGCTTTCTTGAAGGCACTTGGTAAACCTCGATCACCAGAGCCAAGGCCTCTTCCTTGTTTTCCTTGTCGACTTTGCTGCTTTCAGGGAAACTGATGGTTTCTGGAAGTGGTTGCTCTTTTGATTCCCATAAACCATTTTCGCCCCCAGGAGACATTGGGCAATGTCTGGAGACATTTGGGATTGTTTCAAAGGGGTGAGGTTTCCTACTGGCATCTAGTGGGTAGAGGCCATGGGTGCTGCAGTATGTCGTTTAATGCCTAGGACAGCCCGACAGAAAGCTGTCGGCCCACTGTGCCAGGTGCAGAATTCCTCACATCACTCCATATTTTCTCACTGTGGGGCCCACGTTTGCAGCCTGTGCTCCCATTTCCCTGCTGCCACCCCTTTCTCCCGAGTGCACTGGACGTAGCTGCTAAACTGTCTTGCAGCAGACCCCTAATCATTCCTTGTCTCTTCCTTCATTTACCCTCCCACACTGATTCATTTCCCCTTTCATTGAAAGTTCTTCAGTGGCTTCCCACGGCCGAAATTGAGGCCCTACCTCGTGGGCTTGGCATTCTCGGCCCTATACACCTGTTCTCCACCTCATCTTATCCTATTTCCCACCAACTCGCCCTTTAGAGACACAGGTCACTCTGAGTGACATGCGAGTCCCCACCACGGCACCTTTGTTCAGGCAGTTCCCCCAGTCTTACTGCCTCTTCTTGAGGTATCGAAGAACAACCTTTCCTTCAAGACCCAGCCAAAGCTACCTTTTCTCTGGGGACTCTTCCCTTATGACCCTGGCCCTGGGCCGTCTCACCGCATCACGAGAGTTGGTAGCTGGACACAGTTTTGGAGGGCAGCAGGTTAAGCTGTAACCAAACACAGGCTTTTGTTCTTAGAGTGAGGTCCAGGGGATCCTTGGCTAAATGGACTAACGGTGACCTTTTCTAGCCCCTCCTCCACGTCATAAGGGCCAGAATCAAGTCTGGCCCATAGCAATCGCTCAATGAATCGTTTCGGAGAGGATGAACGCATGAACCCACTGGGGAAGAGAAATTAGTGGGAAGACTTTCTCAGGTTCGTTTGGCCGTGTTGGATGAGTAGAGGCTGGAAATCAGCTTGCCTGGGGCCGATGCTGTCACACCCACACCACCTACTAAACCTGCCAAGTCCCATGACCTCTCTGAACCTCACTTTTCCCATCTGTAATGTAAGTTTACCGTAATTATAGCATCTGTGTTAGTGAAGACTTTGTAAGGATAAAACGAGGTCACCCATTTGCTATAGAGCGCGGTGGCTGGCCCACACTTGGTAAACGCTAGAATTGTTAGTTGGGGTCCTCGATTTAGCAGAAAATTATGTGTGGAGCTTCTTTAAATTTAATGTATCAATGTTTCATGGTGCCCCCCGGAGTGTCCGCCGATATCTATGTCCTCTAATAAATGAAGATTGGTGACTAACACAAGCTGGTCATTGGACTGATGAGAACGTGAGGTCTGGCCTCACAAAGAGATCACGCGATGATCATGTAACGTTTGGAGACTAGTAACCCCTCACCCACCCCTCTCCTGTCTCCAGGACTGACTGACTAGTCCACGTGTATGCTATGTTACAGACCCCTTCGTCCAGAAAAAGTAAAATTCTGGAAGCTTTGGAGGGCAAAATTATGAATTGTTCCTACTCAATACAAATCGAGACATTGTGTTAGAAGTTCCCTCCTTTGACAGAATTCCTATGCTGTCTAAAGGCTGACCACCAGGGTGTGGTCCCAGAAGACCCAGAGCCCAAGGAAGTACCTTGGTTCTTGGCTGGACCAGGAACCTGCGGCTCATCCTGGTGACTTGGTCTGGACATTGGAAAAACTTCAAAGCATAGCCCAGGGCTGTCCAAACTTCTGGCTTCCCTGGGCCACATTGGAAGAAGAATTGTCTTGGGCCACACATCAAATATACTAACACTGATGATAGCTGATGAGCTAAAAAAGAGGTTGCAAAAAGAGAAATCTCATGACGTGTTAAGAAAGTTTACGAATTTGTGTCGGGTCATGTGCAAAACCGCCCCGGGCTGCATGCGGCCTTCGGGCCGCGGGTGAGACAAGCTTGGTGGAGACGAACACCCAGGTTTAGAAACTCTAACTTCTCACCTGCATGTCCCCTGAACACATTTTAGATCAAGGGTTGCAAACGCAGATGCTCCTAGGGCCCCAGCAGAGAATGTAAACGAGGGCTATGACTAGGGAGCGGTGGAGACTGTGGCAAAGTAGAGGACATTCATTCATGTCGAGCTGGCAGAAGCTTCTCAGCACCCGCTGATTATTGCCCTACAATCGCCACCTGTCAGCACATCCGATTTTTCATGGAAGGTGGGAATCCAGGTTTTAAAGTGCTGACAACTAATTTGTAAAAATTACAGGCAGAAGCAAACCATGACTGTGGGGATGGACTGAGCGCTCAGGCTGCCAGTCTGCGACGTCCGCTTAGAGGTCTTCATAAGCCTCTGTGTGTCCCCCAAGGGGCTTTTCCTAATGACCCCCCCTTCCCTGGAGAGTCTTATCCATTCCCTTATTCTTTTGTGATTGGAAATGTAACAGGTTACTGCTTTGGTGAGTTTCCATGTTTGTTCCTGGACCGGAATCTTCTGGGGTCAGGATGGATTGTGTCTCATCCACAAAAGCCTCCACATTGCACAACCCCAGGGGTGCCATTCTTGGGGTACAAGGTGTCTTGAGCCTGGCATAGTGCCTGGCACATGGTAGGCGCTCAGTACATACTAATTGAATGAATGATATTAGAGGGAGCTTCCAGATGGAAGGCATACGCAGCTCAGCCCCGCTTTCATGGACAGAGAGAGAAGCTTTGAGAATTCCTCCTTGCTTTGGGTCCACAGGCAGGCAGGGTCTTGCCTTGCTCACGTGGTCTTGAGAACAAGCTAGGCCCCGAGATGATCATAGCGAGGAGGTTGAAGACAGGAGCCAGCCCAGAGAAGTAGAATGGGACTCATTGACCAAAAAACAAAAAGCGATAAAATAAAAACCAGACCAATCCTTCCCAGCACTTTAAAACAGCGCCCCCTGCAGGGATTTTCCCTTACAATTGTATAATCCCACTTAGGAACATTTTAGCAGAGTTGAAGAGCGGGAGGCAGGTGAGGTAACATGACTACAGGAACTGGGCCAGGGAGAAAAGCTCATAGTGTCAGAGTTTCAAATGGAATGTTCTGTTATGGCAGCATGCAATCAGTGTAACACGTTGTGATGAACCTTTTCACCAAAAACGAACTATAATAGAAAATATCAAAGTCATCAAAGTATGCGACTAGTTGTGCATTGTTTTATGAATCTTCTCTCTCTCTCTCTTTCTCTCTCTCTCTCTCACTCTCAAAAAGTTCTGGAAAAATTTGTAAGGCAGGTGAGCAATACTCATGCTTGTGAGGTAGATTTTTGTGTTGTCAAGGGAGGAGGGTGGTGTATGGAGGAAAGAACAGAGCTTGGCAAGCACACGGTCCCTCTAAAAACCCAGGTTCAAATTCTGGCACTGACTTTGACTGGACATGCAGCCTTGGAGACAACACTTTGCTGAAGCAAGCCTCAGTTTCCCCATCTGCAGAAAACGGCAACCACCATAATGGTCCCTCCGAGCTGTCCCAAAGATTAAAAGAGAACGCATGCCTTCAAAGCACGTTTTGTTGTCGGTAGGATTAGGGGTATCCTGTATCTCACAGCTTCGGGTTTCTTCCCTCCCCCCCCCCCACCCCAGGGGCTTATGCAAGAGTTCCGTGAGAGGATGCATGGTAGGTTCCAACCTCTGAGCCTCAGCGGACATCGAGGTGGGCGTCCATGTGCAGTAGGTCTTGCTACTCCGAGTGAAGCACAGCTAACTCTGCTCATCACTTGGACAGCCATGGCTCAGCACCCAGCCTCCAGTCTGCAGAATAAAATGCACTCCTCAGTCCAGATGAATTTGGACCATCCATGAGCCTTTGGAAACCCTTGCCGGCTGCCATGGGCCACCTTGGAATTCTAGCCATTGCTGCATCTCTATGGTGAAGGCTGTCAGGGAGGGAGTGAATGTTGGCAACCGGCCAGGGGACTTCATAGGCCCAACAAAGAATTTTTTAAAAACAGTTGATTTGGTAATAGGCAGAGGGGAATTCCATGAATAAATAGTAATTTATGCAAGGGATGCCATCTGCTTCCCTGTTAATGCATTAGTGTATAATTGCAGGCTCAATTCCCTTCCCATTCCTGGCCCTTTCGTTACCTTTTAACTTTGTAAATAATTATATGCGCACCTCCCTGAGTTGACCGGGTGAGAGGAGAGACCTGGCAGCCCAGCATGGATACTGGCTGTAGACCATCAGCCATAACACTGAAATCACTGATTTGAATGCATTAGAGGATTAAACACTAAATAAGAGCATATTGGAAGCTGGGTCAGCATACCTCCATGTTGAGCTGGAAATTAATAAGACTCGCCTTCATTGGAGATACACAATTGTAAATTAAATTTGGTCTCTACACAAAGTCTCTGTTGTAGGGGTCTTTAATGAAATTAGGAATAAAGACCTATAAGGCCCCAGATCCTTCTCCACACCATCCTGCCCTAACGTGGGCACCTACGAGAATGTTTGGGGACTCGCTGTTTCTGTGCGCATTCTTCTGGCTCTCTTTACATTCCAGCAGAGGAGCTGAGGGGTAAACCTGGGTTTGGGGAGGAGAGATGGAGGTTTGGGGACCCTCTCGGAAATCATGCAAAGGTACGAAGAGTAGAGGCAGCCCATCAGCCTGAGAGCCCAAGCTTGTCTACTGAGACGCTGGCTTGGATGCAGGTTTTGACCTTTGCAGCATTTGTAACATTTTAAAGCAGGTGCCAACACTTACTGTTTTTTATTTATTTTGGGTATGTGTATATGTATATGAATGGAAATGATGGATCATATGGTAACCCCATATTTAACCATTGGAGGAACTTCCAAACAGTTTTCCATAGTGGCTGCATCCTTCTCTGTTCCTATATCCTCACCAACACTTGTTGTTATGGTCTTTTTCATTATTGCCATGCTAGTGGGTATAAAGTGGTATCTCATTGTGGTTTTTCATTTGCATCTCCCTGATGGCTAATGTGCCATCACTGTGTTTATCATCATTCTAACTAAAAAGCTTTTTTTCAACCTGCCTTCTTTGATTAACAGTGGGGACCCATACAATAATTACCCAAACAATGGAAGCACATCCTCATTGACAGGCCAATGAAAAGACATTAGATGTTACATTATTGGAACATTTTCTTGAAGGAGCCCAAGAGAGACTGAACGAGGATATTGGTCGGTGAGGATAAAAGAATAAAGTGGCCTCAATAAAACTGCTAATGATGGGATTTGCAGATAAGGCAGAAGGACATATGGATGGACTATTACTCCATAGCTCATTTTTTGTTTCTTATCAGAAGAGAGGCCTGTTCCCTGGGAAGTGACAGATACACGTGGCATTGCAGGAAAATGATCTGTACATTGCAGGTGGACAGTAAGAGCGGCTGGAGACAGCTAGCCACGTGTGGGACAGAACTATTAACATACAGCAATGTTGCAATTAGAGGAGTTTTCGCAGGCACTCGGAGGTCAAAGGTCTTCAGACATTTTATTTTCATCTCATTTACTGGTGGAATATTATATTTCTGTGTGAAATCACAACACGGAACCTGAGGTGAGACATGGCAGGTGGAAAACCAGAGGGCCATTTGATCCACTCTGTCATTCACAAAGTCCTTGTGATCTTGGCCATCAGCCGCAGGTGAGGTTACACATGCAATCACAGAGATGCTGAAGGGATGGAGGAAAGATTTCCATCCACTGACTCTCCTCCGAGCCCTTAGTCCTCACAGCAACCCAATCTGATAGACTCTCATTCCACTGCCTCACAATATCCTTGCCCAGTGCATATCTGGGCAGGAAAATGCTTTGGTTTTCTCAGGTTTCCAGTTAGCACTGTGGACAAGTCACTTTGTCTGTCTGGGCTTCCCTTTTTGCATCTGTGCCACGCAAGCCTTGGACTGGCAGCATGGAGTCTCAGTCCAGCTCAGGAAGTGTAGGATTCTGTATCTTCACACCTCTCCCTTTTCCTCAGTGGTGAATTAGAGATGATTGTGGGGAGGGTAGGAACCTGTAAATGCTTCCACTTGAGCTTTGGGGCGAATAATGTTGGTTATTTTAAAGCTTCATGATCTGAACGTTTTGCTTCTAAACAACAGGAGTTTTTGAAGGAGGGAGCGTTGGAATGCCAATGTTGGGAATAGTTCCACTGGGGAAGGTGAAGGGTATGTGGAGTTTTTAACTTAGAATCTTAGTGAGCAAATGCTACTGCAAGTGTGTCCCTGAAACACCGAGGTCTCCACCAAGCAGTAGACAGTGTGTGAAATGGAGCCTGTTATAAAGTGGGGACTGGGGGAGGGGGTGAGGAACACATAGCAAAGAGTGGAAGAAGTACACTGTAGTTACCAGCTTGGGCTTGGGGTCCAGCAGCCTGGTTCTAACCCCTGTTCTGTCACCATTAACTATGTGACCCCAAGCTTGCCATGCCTGGCTCTCCACACAGCAGGAGTGGCAATACCCTCCTAAGGGAGTCTTAAGAAAACCGATGTTAAACCTGAAGTCTGGTGCCTAGTTAGTTGCTGTCCAATTCATTCTTTGCAGAGTATGATCTGGCTGAGATGAGAACGTAGTATGTAATAGCCATCTACTGCTGCATAACAATCCACCCCCAAAATGTAGTGTCTTGGAAAAAAGTAACCTTATATGGAGAAACCTGGCAACTACTGGTCTAACCAAGTATTGAGATTAGTATCACCTGGAGTCACCAAAGAAAGTTGCGAAGAATTGCACGAAGAGATGCTGGGATAGCTCAGCAGGTTGCCTTGCAACTGTGAGGTCCAGGGAATGAATCCTCACCCTGGCCCATGCAAACCCATATGCTGAACTGTGGCCAATTGCTAACCACCAGGATGGGGGCAAAGGTTCTCCCCTCGCATGCAGAAGGCCCCCAGTTCTGTTCCCACCCCTCACGGTTCCATATCTATCTGTGTGGAATGAAACCATGTCACAACTAATGATGTACAACTATGGAGACTGCTCTGGGCCCTCCCTCCTTCTCTCTCTCTCCCCCACCCCTTCTCTCAAACAATAAAATAAATCTTAAAAAAAAGAAAAGAAAAAGGAATTGTGTGACCTGCTATGGACACTGAGTAAAAATCAAACGTATAAAACCTTGAAGATATCAAGGTTTATTTATTCCTGCAGCATAACTTCAGCTATTCTGACCAATAAAAGCCTATATTTCTCCTCCAGCTGACTCTTCAGATGGTTGGTGACTGAGATGTATTTAAATAAGATTGTCATTATATATATTTATCTCCCTTCCAGTTCCTGGTTCTTAGACTCTGTCTTGCAATTACTTCGAAGCAACACACCTGGCTTGAAGCCCAGCTCTGATTCACGGGGTTATCTTGGGCAAGTTGCTTGACATCTCTAAGCCTCAGTTACTTCATTGAAAAAAGTTGAAGTTGATTGAACTTACTGGGAGGTTCCACCACTTACTGCCTATATAGCTTTCAGCAAGCTACTCGTCTTTCTGAACTTCAATTTCCACACCTATAGAAAAAAAGATAATGATCTTCCCTATCTCTCAAAGTTGTCTAAAGAATTAAATTAGAAAATATAAAGTATCTACTAACCCTATACCTGGTCCAGTATAGGCATGTAGTATGCTTTATTCTTTTCCTATCTTCCTTACCCATTGAAAAACCCTAATTTTTCCGTTCATGCTCTGCTTTGTTAATCCCCTCATTTTTCTCCTTTCCCAATCCATATTCAGGAGTAGAATATTGCTTTCTTTGAAAGAAAACTTGAACTACTTTTTGGTTGGTTTGGTGTCACGGTAAAGAATAAACTTCCCAGAATAACTCTGGGCTAGTGTGTGTGTGTGTGTGTGTGTGTGTGTGTGTGTGTGTGTGTGTGTGTGTTCAAGCAACACCCTGGTTACAGAAAGAAAATGGCTGCTGGAAGTGGACGGCAGAGTTAAGTCCACACCTGAAGAACACACTGAAATATGCTGATAAAGACTAAAGGACCTAATCATTTGTCTTGAAGAAAACGGAAACAGTCATGCTGATAAACAGACTGTTCGAGAACAATGAAAATCTCAGCCACTTATCTGCGGCCAGAGAAGAGCACCTTCGGTGAGTTTGAAGGTGAGATGTGACTGACGCAGAAACTCAGAGGTCAGGGTTCTTTGAGAAAGAGGGCAGAAGCAGGTCATCTAACAAAACAGAAAGCTTGAGGCTGGGGTCCTCTGTCTGTGTGCCAGGTGGCATGGAGCTGGAGGCACAAGAAGCACAAGAAACAACCCCAGATCCTGACAAACTGGGTTTATGTACAGATTCTTTCTTTTCTTTCCCTTTTCATTATTTCTGCTTGAATGCTGTGGTTTTCCTTCGAGAGAGATCGGCGCCCCAGACGGAGGGCAGAAAGAACCACTTGACTGTTCTCAAAACAAAACAAAACTCAACAAAGACGCTTTCTTCCTCAAGGACTATTCCCATGGAAAGGAAAAAGTGAGCCCACTTGGAATTACCTGACTGCAAACACAATGCCACTTTTATTACAGTGAGGGAGGTTTTCACTCACCCAATTTAAACATGGCTCCACAGAAATTGCTGAAGTCTTCGAAAAGGATATGGTCCTCAGACTAGAGGCCGAGGCAGAAAAACTTAACGCTGAAAGGAATGTTTTCTCGAGCGAACCCAAAACAGAGGTTGAGAAAGGGGCCACTCTTCTCAAATTATGTTCATGGCCAGATACGTTGTTCAGATACCCGCTGGTGAGCAACGAGACCTTGTCCAACTGCCTTTCTCCAGGGTTCTGGAATAGGGTCGTGGTTTCAGTTCTCAGACTCTTTAAAACCAGCCAACAATTTTGCAAAGCGCATTTAGATTTGTTTGGGGGTTCTGCACAGTGTGTATTGAATAAAACCCATTTGTATTGAGGTGGAAGCACTTGCGAGTTTTCCCTTTGAAAAACGTGCATCACCGTTCGACTCATGAGGAGTGAAGAAAAGGCACCGTGGCTTCGGAGAAAATGATTCTTTGTCCCATCGGCATGAGGAATAAATTTGTTTTTCTTTTTCTCTAATTAAATTTGAGGATCTAGAGTCTGCTATAACTTGTTCTGAGTTCTTTCATGGAATATCTCAGGAATTGCCCAGAACTTGGTCACCCAAGAGAGCCAGGGAAGGCGGGGACCACAGAGCTGCTGGGAAATAGGGGACCTGAGTAGGGGCCAGGAAGTAGGGTTAACGAAGGCCCCTCCTCTCAAATTAGGATGAAACCTTCACACCATCTCTGGTTTTTGTTCAGATGGGTCTCCTTAGGGAGAGGGCAGTGGGGGTCGGTGTTGGTGTGGGTTTTGACTTAAGTGTGTAAGAAACAAAGAATAGAGCATCTGCGTGGGACCCCCAAAACCCCAGAAATTTATTTGTAAAAATTGTGCATTTCTTCTTACATGTTTAAACGTCAGTCACCTTCAGTGTACCCTCCGCTGGATGCAATCCATCCACCACGATGCTTTTTCCATGGCTCAAAACAGTTTTCGAACTTGTCATTTGTGAGGCCTTAATCTCGTGCTTCTGCCACTTTTGTTTCATCTTTTTGACACCAGCAGTATATTCCCTTTGAGGACTTTTTTTTTCCATGCAAGGAAACAAAGAAAAAGTTGCTCAGGGTGAGGTAGGGATGAATGGTGAGAGTGAGGCATGGGGTTCATGCCGGTTTTGGTTAAAAACGACTGAACACTCAGCGCGGTGTGGGCAGGAGCGTTGTCATGCTGCATGTTGCTTGTGTACATCACCTATCGTGAAACGGGCTAACATGTTGAAAGTCTCCAAAAACAATTCACTGAAGCCAAATGCAGCCTCTCACAACCACACCAGCTGGTCCACAGGTGCAGATGGGGTCCTAGAACACTCACCTAGCAGGGGAAGCCTGTACTGCAAGGGGCCCACCCTCCAGAAGATACTTTTGATTTTTGGGATCCCTTTTCATATGTATATTTTTATTTTAACTAAAGAAATCACTAGGACTTGAAGAAACCCAAGTCATCCTTAAAAAGATTCAAATAGATAGTAGGTTGTTTGGGGACCACGACTGAGTCTTGTTGACTATTTTGTCTTCAGTGCCAAGCACAGGAGGGGCCAGTGAGGGACTGCCGAAGGAATGGAGGTCAGATGTGTCGCCTCTCTCCCGAAACACTGTGTTGGACAGATCCATTCAACATCAAGAGGGATGCAGAGCGCAGGGTAGTTTTTCCTTCTCTGTTGCCTCAAGATGAACACAAAGGCTATTTTTATTTTGCAAGAATTTTATCACTCATCCCTATGGGGAAATGGCCAGGAGAAATAAATAACCAATATGGGTGTTGACTCACTTCTGAGACGTCTTGCAGCTGTGATCTGTGCAATACAGGTGTACCTTGTTTTATTGTACTTTGTTTTATTGCACTTAGAATATATTGCATTTCTCTGATAAATTGAAGGTAAGACTCTTCCATAGGCAAAACAATTACGACTCACTGAAGGCTCAGATGATGGTTGACATATTTGAGCAATGAAGTATTTTTTTAATTTTAAGGCATGGTCATTGTATTTTTTTAGACAATGATATTGCACATTCAATAGATAATAGTAGGGAAAGCCAGGATGGTTCAGCAGGTTAAGCGCTCGCTTTGCAGCCCCAGGGACCAAGGATTGAATCCCAGCCCTGGCTCATTCGGACCTGTACGCTGAACTGGGGTGTGGCCCCCAGTTTGGTTCTCGCCGGGGGCGTGCTTCCCATGCAGGAGGCCTCTGGCCCAGTTCCCACCCTGGGCGGCCCCCGCCCGCCTGCGTGGAATAAAACCATGTCAAAAAGTGATGAGGTACAACTATGGAAACTGCTCTGGGCCCTCCCCCTTCTCTTTGCCTCTCTCTGCCTCTGTCAAAAAACAATAAAAAAAATCTTGAAAAAACAGGTAATAGTATAGGGTAACTATAACTTATATGCACAGGGAACCCCTCCAAAGTCCACGTGACTGGTTTTATCGCATTGTTTGCTTTTTGACAGTGGTCTGGAACTGAAGCAGAATTTCCAAGGTGTGCCCATCTCTCTGATTCCTTCACTTGGAATCCGTCTGACCTCGCCACTGGCACGTTAGAAGCTGGCTGATCTGATTACTGTGTGATTTGCATTTGTGGAGAGCCCCAGACTAAATCATAGCCATTCATTTGTGTCCTGCCCTGTACGTTGCCCCACAGGGTGCAGCAGCATTCACCTCTAATTCTCCCATTGATACAAAAAAACATGGCTGTGCTCCTGGTATCCAAACCCAGCCAAATGTTTGGTAATGGTGGTACAGGGATGAATGAGACACTGTTTTTTGCCCCCAGGGCATTCACAAAGGAAAAGGGAGAAAGACACATATAGAAACTACTACAACACAAAATGGTTACGTGCAGGGTGCACGTAAGAATAGAATAGAATGCAGGGTGGCCTGAAGGTGTTGGTAACTCACCTGGGTCTTGTTGATTCTTTCCTTGTTGTGTGGCTTTAGCCACAGGTGGGGGACACTGGAAAAAATGTCAATGAAAAGACTGTGGAGAATGTTACTCAAGGTGCAGCCATTCTGCATCCTCTTTAGCAGAACCCTAAGAGCGATGATCTGGCCTCAGAGCCAGGGCTAACTCCGCTTGTCCTGAGCAGTGGTGCATTTTGGCCTGGCCCGGGACAGGACCAGGTGTCCCTGTTGGTATTAGCTGCCGGTGAGTTTGGAGCCATCGAAGGATTCCCCCACAGTCCCTGCCTGTAGCTGCAGAGCGGTGGGCCTAGTCTCATTCTATTGCATTTCCTCTCCCTTTTAAAGTTTTTCTCTTTCCTTCTTGGTGCCTATTATGTCATTTTTGTTCTAATATTTAAATATCTTCTGATATTTCTGGTACAAGGCAGGAAACCTTGGTGTGATGATAATAACCCCTCCCCTCCCCTTCTCAGGCGTACACCATGGAGCTGACAGGTGATAGAGGGGCGGTAAATCGCATGGTGGAGGAAGGTGTTTCAGGCAGAATAAATAGTATGAAAAAAACAACAAGCTGTGAAATAGACACGAGTGCTGGCTTCCGCCTCAGTGATAAAAGGGGATTCATATAATAACACATTCCCACCCCTTAACATTGTCTGCTTGTCCTGCCCAAGTGCATTCTGGGTAGTTCTAACGTAGTCCATTCGGTGGAGCAAGCATGACTTGAGCGAGGTAATCAAGGGGCTTTGTCTGACCCATCACCGTCACCCTTTACGTCCACTCTGGGGGCTGCTCATCACCAGGGCCCTACGACCCAGAACTTTTCTGGTCTGTATTCACCTTATCATCAAACTGCATCTCAACAGAGGAATGAGAATGTTTCGCTCCTGTCATTCCAAATTGCTTTGAGTTGAGGCCTTGCCCTTCCCTGAGCTCAGGAGGGTGCCTTTGTTTGGGGCAAGGGGCGGAGTTGGCTTCTTTTTCCCTTTGTTGGCTCTTCTGTCCCCAAGTCACCCCCAAGGTTCTGACCCTCTAGCATTAGAGCTCAGGGGTGTGTGTGGGGGGTTGGGGAGTGAGGTCCACACGGCTGACACTGGCGTTGAGATCACACTGCTACGTGGGCCCCTCACATCCCCTCAGTCCAACTTTGATTCCATCTCTTCTTCAGCAATCAGCTGCCAGCAGGAGTGACCTGAAAACACAAGCTATTCTTTGCTTTTCATCCCAGAGTGTCATGGCTGTCACCCTGCAGGAGGCCAGAGGAATCCCCTCAGCCTTTCTGATGTATGCTCAGAGGATGGTAACCCCAAGTGGGTATCGCTTGACCAGTGGAGGTGGCACGTGGAGTGCAAATGCTTCTCTTTCTCATATCTCAGAAAAACATTTCCCTTTCTCATGTCTCAGAAGGGTGATCCCGGGGAGTGTCCAACACAGTTCCTAGAACAAGCTTGTCCAACCTGTGGCCTGCAGGCCACATGCGGCCCAGAACGGCGTGGAATGTGGCCCAACCCAAATTTGTAAATGTTCTTAAAACATGATGGGATCTTCTTGGTCGTTTTTATTTTGTTAGCTCATCAGCTGTCATTAGTGTTAGTGTATTTTATGTGTGACCTAAAACAATTCTTCCAATGTGGTCCAGGGCAGCCAAAAGGCTGGACACCCCTGTTCTAGAGGGCCCCAGGGAGATGGAACCCTGGTGACCCCCAGAAAAATGAACTCAAGAAGACAACCATGGGTCCACTTTCCTCCCTCCTCTGCTGAACTCTTCCTGGATTCCCACTTGTCTGTCTACTGGTCATGTCCCCAAATTAACTGCACGCTAGCTCTTATCTTAAGCTACGCTGTCTGTAGGAACTCAACCCAAAACAGCGATCTGGCAATGACACACTTTTTCAGGTGTTCCAGGGTTGCTCACTGATGCTCTTGTAGTCGCGGCCATGAGTTCTTCAGGGAATCTGACCACGGGGATGGCTCTTCTACATTTCCCAGACCGGGCAATTGCATCTTTATTTCCATAGACGATTATCTTCTTTTTCAGCCTCTAGCCGGAACTGACTATGTCGTTTGTGGGGCCCAGTGAACAATGAAAACGTAGGGCTTTGTGTCTAAAAAGCAGAGGAGTTTTAAGATAGCAACAGAACATTTAGCTCCGAGGGCAGGGCCCTTCTGAGACATGGGCTCTATGTGACCTTATGAGCCTGGCTCAGACTGTGGCCTGTTACATACACCATCTTGCCGTCTCAGATGACAGGAAGGGCTCACTCACAGAGCCCCACATCTGCCCATGGGAAACCCCCAGCCTTTGCCTGACACTAGCTGATGCCACTGCTTCCGCCAGCCTCCACTCACTCTTTAGATTTCTCAGCATAAGTCACATGCAGGGCTCCGGATATTTGTGAAATTAGTGACAACAGCTGTCAAGATGGCCCCCTGTGAGGTTAGCTTCTTGATTCTCATGCTGCCCTGTGCAGAACTAGGGCTGACCTCTGTGATCAGTAGAATACTGCGAAAGTGAAAGCGTGACTTCTGAGGGGAGGTCACAAAAGGTACTGCAGCTTTGGATTTGGTCCCTTGATTCACTCTCTCTGGGGGAAGGCAGCTGCCATGCTGTCAGGACCCTTAAGAAGCCCTAGACAGGTGACACAGAGGAGAGCTGGCCAAACGCCAGCACCGACGTGCCAGTCATGTGACAGACACCAGGGGAGGGTCCTCCAGTGCTATGAAGGCTTTGAGTGAAGTGGCCCCAATCGACACGACCACATGGTTATTAGCACTCCAGCCAGAGCGAGCCAGCTAGGCTGCTCCAGAATTCCCCACCACCCTGTGCCCCCGAAACAGGAGAAATCCCAAGTTGTTGTTGTTGTTTTGAGTCACTAAAGTGTGGGGTGACGTGTCATGCAGCAAAGAATAGCTAATACAGTAATAGAAAGAAAGCTCCCCTTTGGGTGGGGGAATAGCTTCCTCAAGGAAATCTTTACACACCCTCTCTCAGTTTCCCTCCTGCATAGGGACCAGACGTGGTCATCTCTGGGAAGCGGACTCTTTATGGGATCATTTTAGGTCCTAACCAAGAGACCTACCTGGAAGGACCAACTGACCCTAGGAGAGAAAAGCTGTAGTTTTCTGGGTGCCAATGATCCTGTTTATACACTCAATTTTGTATGAGAGATTTGAAAAATTAATATGCAGATCTTTGCCTCCTATTTTGATTAGCTTTTGCATCTTGTCCAAAGACTTCCATTTACAATTTGCCTCAACTTCTATTTCCATCTCCAGTTATAATTTCTTTGCCCAACTTGAACATTAACGGGACCAGTGTCTTGGTGAGAACATTGCCCTCCTCTATGTCCTTAATGGTACCATCTCTGTAAATTGGTTTTGGGAAGAATTCTGCATTGCAGAACTTAATTGATTTAGTGTAATGACACCTCTACCACAGCCAGATTGGGTAGTCGTGGACTTGGAAAACTGAGAAGTCCAAAACAGTAGGAATATTTATTATAAAGAAAAGTCTGGAAAGCAGCCCACATGCTGGGAAAAACATTTTAGCCAAAGAACTCAAATTCCTGTTCAGATTTGCATGAGTAAAATTCCAGAGTCTTTTCTCAAAGAAAGGGGGAGGGAAGGAGAGAGGGAGAAAGGAAGGAAGGGAGGAAAGGAAGGAGGGAGAGAGGAGAGAAGAGCAGAGAGGAGAGAAGAGAGAGACGCAGAGAGAAAGAGAATGAGAGAGAGAGAGAGAGAGAGAGAGAGAGAGAGAGAGAGAGAGCTACTTTTGTAGTTCTGATCTAATTCTGCTAATAAGGAATTTATTACTAAGGACCAGATCATTTATTTAGCATCTAATCACAGACTTATTTCCACCCAACAAGAACCTGGGATTTGTTGGGGTATTTGGGGAACTAAAATTTTGGTTATCATTCTTCCTCTAACAATCCAAGTGACTCAGTGTGACCTCTCTGTGGCCCAGTCTCTTCCTCTGTGAGTCTGAGAATATCTGTTGACCAGAGAGAAAATATCACAAGGCTTTGAAGTGTTGTCAATGCTTTCCTTATTTACGGTTTCATTATTATTTTATCTTTTATATTTAGAATCATTTTCTGGAGGAGGGGAGAAGAATGGCTTGTATGACATTATAAAAACATTAAAAGTCAAATAAAGAACAAGCCAATGCATGATGACTGTTAAGCAAGTTTCTGTTACTTGAATCATATTTCCCCCATTGATTTGCATGAAGAGTGATGATTGGTTTCCGTGGGGGGTGGGTGCTGGTAACAGAGTGAAATCACACTCAGAAATGTAGATCTTTAGGCATTTCTTGAAAATATCAAGAACTGGTCAGAAATAGGAGTTTAACATGACAGTGAACACAGTAGATTCTTTGAAGAAAGTTCAGTGGTTGGGGAGTTGCACATTTAGGTTGGGTGCCCCCAGATAGTTGGCAGGGCCTTCCCACTCTGAAGGAACTGGAATCCTTCTGTTTATTATGGGAAAAAGATTCTCCTGGGTAAGGGAGGTACATAGATGTGTATAAGTCAGTGTTTGGTTGGGAGAACAAAAGCAACCCTGTAGATTCCAGGGAATAAGGGTTTTGCTGAAAGGAATTAGGGGCATATAGGATTGTTGACTAGCTGGAGGGGAAAGATCAGGGACATTACCATCGCTGATCTCAGTCCCAACGCCCAAACACGTTCTCATGAGCTGTAATTCTCAAGAATGTCTGGGCAGCTCCCACCCAAAGTGAGACTATGGTGGGAAAGTGGGTGGTTCTCAGAAACCCTCTGGGAAGCTGCTGGGAATGTCAAAGGCCTAGTTGCTCCTGCCTCCAAAGCAAACAACCCCTCCTCCCCTGTGCCTTCCAGGTCTAGGCCAGTCCTCTAATCAGCCAACTTTCACTGGGATGTCTTCTCATTGGCCAGCTTTCACTGGGGAGTCCTTTCATTGGCTAGTTCTCACTGAGTAGTCTTTTCATTGGTCAACTCTCAATGGGAAGCCCTCTCATTGGCCAACTCTCACTGGGAAGTCCTTTATTTGGCCAACTCTCACTGGGAAGCCCTCTCATTGGCCAACTCTCACTGGGAAGTCCTTTATTTGGCCAACTCTCACTGGGAAGCCCTCTCATTGGCCAACTCTCACTGGGCGCCATGCCTGGAACAGCTTTCTAGGAAATACATCCTATTGCTTTCCTGCAAGGCAGAGGAGAATTTAGAAGTGAGAGGATGATGCTCCACCAGTAATAGACTCACAGTACAAGCAAGGGGCCATGGGGCATCCCCATTGGGTGCTGTCTCCTGTGCTAGCAGCACTCACCTCTTCTCAGTGAACCCACCAGCAATTTTAGGAAGAAGGCCTTTTAATTAAAAAATAAATAAATGATAAAAGTGAGGCTCAGAAAGAGGCAAATAACTGGTCTAGGGTCATACAACCAATACTATTTAGCCACCGTGATTCAAATTGGGACCTATTTAAGGGAAAATCCCAAGTTCTCTTGCTCTGTTTTGTACATGCAAAATCGTGTACAAACTTGGTTCAAACTTGGGCTGTGGGGGAAGCCAGGATGGCTCAGCCCATAAACTGTTCTCTTAGCAGCCCCGGGGACCAAGGATTGAATCCCGGCCTGTGTGGACCCATATGCTGAACTGCGGTGTTTCCCATGCGGGAGGTCCCCAGTTCATTTCTCTTTCCTGTTTGGCCTCCAGCTTGAGGGGGCATGCCTCCCATGCGGGAGGCCCCCAGCCCAGTTCCCGCCTGGCGAACCCCCACCCACCTGTGTGGAAACCATGTTGAAGACTGATGATGCACAACTTTAGAGACTGCTCTGGGTCCTACCCCTTTTCTCTGTCTCTCTCTGTCTCTGTCTCTCTCTGGCTCTGTCAAAAACAAGAAAATAAATCTTAAAAAAAAAACAACCCAGAACTTGGGCTGTGTCAGAGTCCCCTGGAGGAATCAGCCCCTTTGAGTTTCTGAGTCAGCAGATCTGGGGTGGGCCTGAGATTTGCATTTCAAACAAGTTGCTGTTGTAGGGGAGGGATCACACTTAGAAAACTCCAGAGCAGGGAGGTAATCCTACCCTATTCTGCATCTCAACCTCCTGGTGCTCAAGGACAGACAGATGCCACAAAACCACCTGTTTGCTTTAATTATTTTTACTGCCCTTGCCTATGGCCCCTATTAAATAGCACAAACGCTATGCTTGGCTCTGTATGTGTGTGTGTGTGTGTGTGTGTGTATTTTAGCCACAAGGCCTTAGCAGGTACTCTCACAGCTGAAGGCAAATGGATGGGCTTCAATGTTTTGAGTGCCACCTGATTTGGAAACAGAGGAGGTGCCTAGTATTGATGCATGATTTCCTCATTGAGCTAGAATACCAAGTTAAACTTCGGAGTTGGTGATTTATTTACTATTTCATTGTGAGCTTCTGAAAATCAGCATTTCATAAGTAAATGACCCACATCTTTCTTGGGCATTCATGGACGTAGCATTAGTCTTGAGAAATTATTTGCTTATTCACTGAATGTGTAATTTAATTCTATAGAAATTGCATGCCAATTGAGCACACATTAATGAGTGGGTACTGTCTCACAGCTTAATTGACCTGTCATCTTTTTAAGGTAGGGGACATTAAGGAATTAGCAATTGGCTGGGAAGAAGACTGTTCAGAAATTCAGTGGACTTAACCAATCTTTCTGAACCTTTTCAGGGTTACAAAATATACAGATTTCAAAGAGCCAGGTCAAATATCAGGGTGTGACTGCCATCTTTTTTTTTTTTTTCAGTCAAAAAGACCCAAGCATGGAACCAAGCAATGCCTCCAACTATCTAGAGCAGGGGTTCCCAAGATTTTTATACCCTAGGGCGCATTCTAAAATATCGGTAGGGTGGCGGGCACCAGCTATTTCTAAGGATATTTATTATTGAACAAGAATAAAAAATAATAAACAAAAATAATTTAAAAATAATAAATTTATTGTACAAATTATATACACACAAAGAAACAGATATACAATACGTACTACAAAGTAAATAAAAAACACACGTATAATAAAATCATTTAAAAAACATAAAAGAAAACATAAAAAAAACCAATCTGTCAGTGTGATCTTTGGCATTGCATTTCATTGGCCAGTGCCTCGTAATTAGGAGAGTATGACGACAACCCTGTTAGCAAACAATTATTAAGAAGCTCATCGGTAAGTTGAGATCTATATCGTGATTTTATTAAATTCATGTTTGAAAACAAAGATTCACATAAATACGTTGACCAGAAAAACGATTTGATTTTATATGCCGCTTTTTTAAAAAATGTGAACCTTTCTTTGTCGACTATGTTCCATAAGTCCTCTGATATTAAGGATTTTAGCAAAATATCGTTCTTAAGGTTCAAAATTTCTAACTCTAGTTCTTCTGCTTTCCCCTGAACAAGGTCTGCAATACATGTGGCCAGTTCTATTACATTTATTTGGCAAGTAAAAGGACTGATACAGAAGGAGACAATTGGCTCGATATTTGTAAACTGCAGAAATCTCTCTTCAAACTGTTTTTGAAGCACTTGCAGGGTCTCAATAAATAATGACATGTTTAATTCATTGTTACCTAGCATTTTCCTCATATATGGGAAATGCACGAGAGACTTGATATGCAGATGTGATATCAACAAAGTCAATTTCGCTTTCAATGCGTTTACAGAGCTTATCATTTCAGCTCTATTTTTGTCTTTTCCCTGCAACTCCAAATTGAAAGAATCTAATTTTTCCATGGTGTCAGCAAGAAAACCCAAATCCACCAGCCAGCAAGAGTCTGTTAGTTCATCATAATTTT
>PVKE010009142.1:0-45666 GCA_004027555.1 Craseonycteris thonglongyai | reverse complement strand
TATAACTGCTACTCATATTTTCCCAAAAAGCTAGATAAAAGCAGAGCTGAGTACATAATTCAGATCTTATGATTCTTAGATCACTGATTTTCTATAATGTAAAGCGACACTTTGTGTGTTTAAGGAATACAAACTATGTTCAATAGTTATTTTAACAAAGTACAGCATATTTGGCAGCGTGTATTTAAAAATTTTCCATATAAAGTATTCTAAGCTTCTGTGTATTTTTCTTTCCATTATCTTTTTTATTAGCTGATGTCTTGATTTATCCAGGCTAACTTTCCTCTTCATTAGTGTATCTAATCAAAATTTGGTTTGTGTACTTTTTCTTTAAGTTTTTAGCTCTGTAGCCTTTAAAGAATACCAAAATCATCCTGCTACAGGAGCATCAAGAAAGCTGTTGGGCTTCTTATAGCTCAGTAGACTTGAACGTTATGCAACTGGTTTAGAATGTCAGGTTTTTGTGTGTGACATTCAAGAATCCAATCTGAAATGAATGAATTTAAGTGTTCTTTTTATACTCTCATGAGAAGCGAACACACACACACACACACACACACACACACACACACACAGTTAGAGGATAAACTGAAATCACAACACTAGAGAAAAAAGTCTGTCTCTGGTTGCCTGTCAGAAGACACGTTTTTCCCTTTCCCATAAATACCCATCACCACTACAAAGCTATTGTACTGCGCTATTGCACTCAGCACTTACTATTGACAATAGCTGTAGGCAAAATAGAAGCCATGGCAGCTTGCTGAGGAAGCAGCTGAATTGAGTCCAGCAGGCGCGCAGGGTACATCCCTTCAGTAAGAGTCATCTGACTGGCAGCTTGTAGCCTTGAGTCAAAATCCACGACAAAGGCAATTAGCTCCTCACCCTCGGAGATGGCCTTCGTAGTTGTGCACCAAAGCTGCCCTCCTATTAAGAAAAAGAAGAAAAAAGAATGCTTGAACCTGCCATACATTAGACTAATGTCAATAGCACCTTCTGTTTTTCACATCCGTTTCTGCTGGGGTGAAGTGTTTGATCAAGACAACGCTGGACTCCTCTTCCCTCCAATGTGCAAAATTCTATTCCTTGCATTAAATGAACTGTTCAGGGGCCAACAGCAGAAGACTAAGAACCAAGTTAGACATAATTTGTAGAGTTTTGGCAACTGTTTGCCTTTTGGGCTTGCTTTAATCATTCACCATGCAATTACATGGTCTCATACCTAAGAATAAGCATGGTAGAAATCTAACTGCAGAAATTTATTTCAGGTGAGCCTTTGAAGTTACTCTTTCTGTACATTATGAAAGTAAAAAGTTATTTCTCTTTTCCCTCTCTTCTTCCCTCACACTCTCTCTTCCTCAAATACTCTTATTATATTAATACCAGATGCTTAAAACTCCAAGTAAACAAAAGTTCCTCAAAACTAGAAAGTTAAAATAAAATTCAGTTAGCTTTATACTTATGTCTGCTGACATTTTTTTTTTTTTTCTGGGCAGAGTGATTTTATATAATGTGCCTTATAATATGGCTTCTTTATCTCCATTTACCCTGATTGAACTTCCTGAAAAGAAGATATGCCAAAGATCCTTTTCAAAAGGCTTACTTAAATAAAGATTTGTTTAAATGAAAAGAACTCTTTCTTCAAACACCAAGATATACTCTGGCTCTGAGCTTCAAACGATCACGTGTGATGCATTAAAGAGAAAATTAACTATGCAAGTACATCTTCTAATGTATTGGAATGCGATAGCGGATGCTCATTTATTTAACATGTTTAGACAGGCAGAGCACTTATATTTTGTTATCTACACTTTCAGGCCTAGATACGTATCCTGCACAGTTACGGCTGAAATAATGTGGCATACTTGATATGTTATAAAGCTTTTTTTCTCATTGTGTATATATTGCAGGGCTATATATTGGACTCATTAAGCAGGCAAAAATTGTACCCATTCTGATAAGTAATATTGCTCTGTTTATCTGTCAGCATTACTGTCTTT
Organism: Craseonycteris thonglongyai; assembly: GCA_004027555.1. Classification (NCBI taxonomy): domain Eukaryota; kingdom Metazoa; phylum Chordata; class Mammalia; order Chiroptera; family Craseonycteridae; genus Craseonycteris; species Craseonycteris thonglongyai. The sequence continues at coordinate 43,669 of PVKE010009142.1, read as the reverse complement.
TCAACTGCACTTCATTTTTCCACGCTCAAAGAGATCATAGTTTTTAAACAAGTTGTGGTAAAAATCTGGTGGAAAAGATAACAACACCATATGATACTGTAGAGTTGCCCAGCAGAACCAGGACATCGTTTTAGAGGAAACTCAGACAATTAATTAAACCAGCTGATTACATTTTAAAGGTAAACAAACAGAAAACCATCCATGACAATATATGCTTGTTAAAAATAAATAAATAAAGCTGAGATCACAGACCTCAAGTATATGAAAGTTTCAAGTAAAAACACAAATATACTAAGACTAGAAAACAACTTACCTTTTTTTTTTAACTTTGACTTTATTGTATCTGAAATCATATATATGTACCCAAGTTGAAAAACAGATTCACTTTGGCATTGATTTATTTATTTACAAGAAAATAACTAACTGGCATCATTGTGGAATCTGATGTGCACTGAAAAGTGCTATTAGGTGGTATTTCTGCTGGCAAGATTCTTTCCCCTGAAAGGCTTCTGTCATTGGCTGCTACACCTTCTCTGAAGTGCATACAGATCCAAACTACTTACAGGTACAGACAAGGGCATCATTTGCACCTTATCTTTCCTCTAGGATACAGTTTATTAAGTGCATCTGTGTATTAGAGAGGTGGAGAGACAGAGCAAGACACTACCATCATTACTACCATTCAGGTTTCCTTCATAGCCTGGTTGTTCAGAGTCATTGAATTTCATTGATGAACTGAATTACTTACATTATTAGTAATAATTTATCATTATTAACATATTGACATTATTGGTCAATCCAGCTATGGTTGTTTCTCATGAGAGAAAAGTTCTGAACTCAGTTACCTAGAAGAAACTGAGATTTTTGAGATGGTACCTCTCATAGCTAATCTGTATCACAGCAATGAGTTATGCAGCAGGATGACTCAGAATACTTGAGCTCAAATGTGGAACCAAAATGCTCAAATAAGTAAATAAAAAAACCCTTACAAATATTAAGTGCAAAAAAAAAAAGATTAAACAACCTCGCCATTGTAATGCCTACCTGTGGCTTCAGCTATACTCAGTAATATTTCATACTTTATTATCTTTATCATTTTATCTCATTGTATGGTTTAGTCACAATATGCCCTTTTAAAAGACTGAATTAGACTGAAAATGTATTGTGTAGACTTGATGAAACAGTCAGTTGTCTTAGGATTTAATTTTTCAAATCACTAATTCATGAGCTATTCCTTGTATTTCCTGCTGCATGCCAGGCTGGGCCTATGACTACACACACAACTATACAATTCAAATGCACACATAGGAGAAGCTGGGATGGCTCAGCAGGTTAAGTGCCTGCTTTGCAGCCCTGGGGTCCGGGGATTGAGTCCCAGTCCTGGTCTCAGCCCTGGCCTGTGCAGACCCATATGCTAAACTGGAGTGTGCTTTCCATATGGGGGGCCCCCAGTTCAGTTCTCACAGGGCAAGCTTCCCATGTGGGAGGCCCCCGGTTTGGCCCCCAACTCTTTGGGGAGTGCCTTCCATGTGGGAGGCTCCTGGCCCAGTTCCCGCCCTGTGCAACCTCCCCCTGTCCACCTGTGTGGAATAAAATCATATTGAAAACTGATAACGTACAACTATGGAGACTGCTCTGGGCCCTCCCTTCTTCTCTCTGTCTCTGTCTCTCTCTCTGTCACAAACAATAAATCTTAAAAAAAGAATGCACAGATGGATAACACCACCATATGGTGATGCCATCCCTTAAAGCTAAAGAAAATGTGAGAGGAGTGACTAAGGGGCATCTCTTGGGCCAGTCAGGCAAGCCATCCAGGATGACTTTTTGACTGACTTATGAAGAACAGAGGTAAAATATCAAAATGTATGTGTAGCGGGGACACAATACTGGCAGAGAAAGGAGCATGCACGGGCGTGCAAGATTATGGAAGAGTCTGATAGGTCCTGATAAGGTTCTGAGGCCAGCAAACCTGGAGCTTGGGGTCTGAGTGAGAACATGCTGGTCTGTAACAGTGGTGTGCTTGAGACAGCCTGTTCAGCGACACAGGGCAGACCGCTCCATTGTCAGGAATTTTCTGTTGGTTAATAGCACACCAGTAACTTGAAACTGGCCGTGGTGAGAGAGTGTTTGCCACTAGAATTGGCAAACATTACCAATCGGGCCTTCTTCTCACCAAAAGAAGCTAGAGCAAGATGAGACAGCTTTGAACGGAACATAAAAGCAGGTGTGTCTGGCTCATGGTGGGAATGTGGTACATAGTTATCTGAGTGAATGGATGAACACATTCTTGAGATGGGCTTTTTTTTTTCCCCTCAGAATAAAGATCTCAGGGTAGTGAGGAGAGTGAACTGACGGGGTAGACAATGTTACCATGAAGGCCATTTGGAGGCTGTTGTACTAGTTCATTTATGAGAAGTCTGTGAGGGAGAAAAGGGCCAGGTGCCAGAGACCAGGTTGAGAGGGGCGTGGGGTGATTTCACGAAATGAGGAGAAAAGAAGCTGCTGAAAATAACACCAAGGTTTCTGGTTTGGGAAACCAGATGATGGCGATGCCATTAACAAGGGAGTAAAGCTGATATGTTTATGAGTGGTATTAAGACAACGAGGAGACGACTGTTACGAATTAGGAGCACTTTGGGCCAGATAAGCTAGGTGGTTTATATACTTTATCTATTTGGATCCTGTCAATTATTCTGTGAAGTAGGTGATGTTCTCCTCATTTTAGAGTTCAGGGAATTTAAGCTTGGAGAAGTTAGATAACTTGCCCAAAGCCACATGTGTGGTCAGCGGCAGAATCATGATTTAGACTTCTTTGTGTCCAGCTCTGAAGCCCAAGTATACAGCTACATGTGTGTTGTGTATGTGTATGCATGGAGATACTGAATTCTGCTTTGAAAATGTAATGTCTGAGGAATGTGGGAGGCTTTTGAGTGAATGTATCTAGGCAGCAATTAGAACTTGGAGGAGAAATAAAGCTGGGAAAAATATTTTGGAAGCCATCAGTACATTCTAAATGACTATGATGCTCTTTGCATTATTGTGGTAATACAGGAAGAGTACAGTGTAACAAGAAAAGGACCAAAGATTGAAACATGGGAAATCTCAACATTTAAAATTTGGGTAGAATAAATGGGATCATTTAAAGATATATATAGAGAACATATATTTGCAAAAATCAGAGGGGAACCGAGAGATGGCACCACAAAAATCATGGGTTGGTTCTTTGAAACAGTTTTGCTGAGTTTTTGAGATGGCAAATGCTCAGCGTTCAACTTGAGGGAGTTATTTATAAGGAGAGCTATTCCCAAGCATTATAATATAATTTCAGTTACTGAATAAAATATTCTAAGTGTGATTGCTAATGAAGGATATAATGTCATCTAGAGCAAGTATAAACAATGGAACCAAATTGCAGAGATGGTGCAAATCTTGGCTCTGCCACTTACTATGTTACCTTGAAATTGTCACCTAAGCATTCTGCCTATCAGGTTCTTCATCCTTGAAAATGAGGAAGATGATAATTGTACTGAACTCATGATATTATTATGAGGATTAAATAAGCTAATATATGTATAAGCTTAAGAATAGAACCTGACATATAATAAGTGCTATATAATTGTTAACCATTATCCTTTTGGTTTGGTCTGATTGGGGCTATTATTCTCATTTCTCACTGCCCTGCTAAATCCAAGAAAGAAAATCTGGCCAGAAAGAAAAGACAAACCTTTGAATTCAATGAGCAAATGTATCTGTGTTTCACTGGTGAGAGCTAATTCATTTCAGGAAAAAAGATTATGGCTACAACCATTTGTGAATCACATATTATATCTTGACTTAGTTAGACATAGAAATAGTTTCTAGCAATCAACTTGGAGCCATGGAGGCCGGAGAACCAGTTTCCTACCCTACTATTTTTACAGCTAGGGCAAATATGGCCCCCTATAATTTACAAATGACTAACTAAGAAACAATCTGAGTGCATGAAAATGCTAAATCATGTTGATACTTAGCTATTTTGGAGTCTTTACTGATTGAGCTCATGTTCAATGCAAACAAATCACAAGGTATTATATTTGGCTTTAAAAAAAAAGCACCTTATCAAAGAAAACAAAAACCAAACCAAACCACACCAAAACAAAACAAATACCAGAAAATAACAGGTATTGGCAATGATGTGAAGAAACTGAAACCCTTGTGCACTGTTGATGAGAGTATAAAATGGTACAGTCTTCTGGAAAACAGAATGGAATTTCCTCAAAAAATTATAAATAGAATTGCTTATGATCCAGAAGAATTGAAATCAGGTTCTCAGATATTTGCACACCCACATTCAGAGCAGTATTATTTAAAATAGCTCAAACATCGAAGCAACCCAAGTATTCATGAACAGAAGAATGGATCAGCAAAATGTGGCATATCCATACAATGGAATATTATTCAGCCTTAAAGAGGAAGGAGATTATGACAATGCCACCACATGAATGGGCCTCAATTGAAGACATTTTGCTAAGTGAAAGAAGCCAGTCACAAAAAGACCAACACTATACGATTCCTCTTATACTTAGGGTCTCCAAAATCAAAGAGACAGAAAGTAAGGTTTTTGGTTGCCAGTGGCTGTGGGCACAGAGAAATAGAGAGTTATAGGATACAATTTCAGTTTTGGAGACTGAAAAGAATCTTGGAGATAGGTGGTGGTAATGTATGCCCAACAATGTTAATGTACTTGATGCCAATGAATTGTAAACTTGAAAATAATTAAGATAGTAAATTTTATGTTGCATATATTTTACCACAATAAAGAAATTGGAAAAAACATGAAAGTACCATTTATTCACTAAAAAGCATCTACTGTGAACCAAGAATATTTTTACAAGGTTTTTAGCCATAACTACAGGTAAAAATATAACTTTATAAAGTGGTTTTCATAGGCAATGGTTCTAAACAAAAACAAAACAAGAGTAAGGCCTTCTCCCCTCACAGTTTTCCCAGTTAAGCTACTGTAACAACCTCAGTCCTTAGTGGAATGAAGCTGCTGCTGAGATAGAACTGACTTTATTTGGCCATGTTAATTATTTTTATTTGAATAAATTTTGGACACTTGAGTAGATCTCAAAATTGTGAGTGATGGAGCTCCTGGTGACTGTTGATTTATGTTTCTGTCTGCATTTTGAATGCCAGTGGCGTGTTCCTGTCAATTTCCCATGGATATAAAATTTAGGAATCTAAATAATATTTTCTGTAGTTTTCATATGCACTAGTATGCTTAATGCCCCAGGTTTTAACCAAGAGAATTTTCAATGTGTTATACTAATCTACACTAATGGTATTTTGATATAAACACTAGTTAGAATTATATAAATATGTTGAGTGCACATATAGTAATACCATGTATGTTTAATTAATAAATCTCTTACAACTTTCTTTATATAGCCATTCCAGAGCAAATGATCTAGGTTTAAGAGACTACATGCTGATAATGAAGTATAGATGGCCTCCCAAATCATTGAAAATTTATTCATCCTCAGTGCAGAGATGAACTGGAAAGAGCACTTGACTGGTGGGTAAGAGACTTTAGTTCTAGTCCTAAACTGATTATTACTTACTGTGTGATCTTGAAGAATTGGTTTACCGATATCATATAAAAGGAAAGCCCTAGACTACATACCCTCTGGATGATTATCATTCAGCTGAGAGTAACTTTTAATGCATCTATTACCAAACGTGCTATGTAATAGTAATTACCACACATTTATTAAGTGGTTACCATGTGCTGTGAGATCACAGGATTGGAAGTGTACATATGTTGTTGAAGGTCACACAGCTACGGTGGAATCAGAGGAAGACAAGGAGAAATGGGAGGTGGGATCTGAATGAGGCAGTTTGGCTCTAGATTCTGTATGACAAACCAGGTACACTGCACCTTACCTTGATTACTCAGTTTAATTAGCAGTTATCTCTCTGAATCAGAAAGAAGATGGTTCACTCTTGGAAACTGTGTCAAGAAGATTACACAGTGATGAGATACAGCTTTTAAATGCATAGTTACAAATGGGAGAATAATGTCTGGATTTGTGATATGAAAGTAACTCCAGGTTATCTTCCAACATGACTAATGAATAATTATAATATTTAACACTGAGAAAGCACTTACTATGTGCCAATTAGTGTTCTAAACATTTCACATATATTAAACTCATTTGATCATATTAAATATCAGTGTAGCATTTGCCCAAATTCTCTATTTAAATTGCAAGTTCAGCTAAACACTAAAAGGACATAAAAATTCTACTTAATTACAGGGCACTGATTTCTGGGTCCCACCTCAGATCTACCAAATCCAAATCTGTGAGAAAGAAGTTCGGGCTTCATTGTTTTTTATAGCAGCTCCCTAGAGGGCTTACTGTGCCCCTAGGGTTAAGAATAGCTGGCATATGAGAAAACTATCTGCAGTTTGAATAGGGTAGAAAGACTGAGGCTATATAAACAATAAATCTTCTTGTTAATCAAATATTTCATAGATGTGCTTAAACAATTCAGCCGAAAGATAACCATTTTGAAACTAAGAAAACAACATTTGAAAATAGCTTAGAATTTCCCCTTTTCCCATAATATTTGAAGAATATGGGAAGGATGAGAAGGAAGGAGGAAAGATCAAGGATGTAATGACTTAGCATCCATCATCTTTCAAGTTAGGAACTTAGTAAATTGGTGAATTATATTGGTTTTACAATGTTTGGTTCTTTATTATTTTGAAGGTATGCAACTGATTAAAAATGACTGATGATACTGCATCTCCACAAACTATAGAACAATCTTGTTCAGCCCACGGCCCATGGGCCAGATTGGCCCAGGACGACTTTGAACGAGGCCCAACACAAACTTTCTTAAACTTTCTGTAAACTTTCTTAAAACACTGAGATTTTCTTTTAGTTCATCAGCTATCATTAGTGTTGGCGTATTTTATGTGTGGTTCAAGACAATTCTTCTTCCAGTGTGGTCCAGGGAAGCCAAAAGGTTAGATATCCCTGCTGTAAAAGATCATACTGTGCAAACCAGAGCAAAAACAACAACAACAAAATCACATTCCTACTGCGTGGGCATGAAGTCTTTATCGAATGCTATCAGGCACTGAGGCAGCTATCTGATACCTTCCTGGCTTCCACCAGATGTAAAGTTTATTTTAGGATTCTCTCTTTGTCTGTCTCTTACACTGCAAACACAGTCCCTTTCCCAGTCTCCACAACCACACCCCACTCCCTTCTCAAATAAAGGACAAATACTTTCAAGGTTCCATTGAAAGTAATAATGAAGGCTAGACATTCTTTAAAAACCATGTATGTGCTATTCTAGGTAATGTTTATGATCAAAGTTCTTGTACAAATAGATATGGTTCCTAACAGAAAGCTTATAAATTTTTCTCATAATTGCTGTCAAAACTGCAATGAAATGTACTACAAGTTGCAATAATAAAGAATAAAATCACAGTTCAAACATGATGATGTTTTGAAAATTCACACTCCTCTTACTAGAAGCAGGGGCCCTAAATATCTCCTCATCCTGCCAAATTTTTCACTTGCACTTTTTATTATTTATGAAATCAGTGTCTGCACAATGTCACACAGACCTCTGCTGATAAACTCTAATTAAGATTAAGACAAGCCTTTTGGAAAGGATCCCATCATTAGCAAACATGATAAACACAAAAATACTCCCTACTTGTCAACCAGGAGCAATTCAGTAACCTAACAGTATTATCTGTTGCTAGGTGACGGAGCTGACAAAGCTTCAATTATTTTGTTTGGCCATACCTATAGAGTTCTGTGTAAGCAAAATGTATCCAGTATAAAAGCATTTAACTTCATCCATGCTATCTGCAATTCATGGCTTCTTACAATGGTAAAAATCAGGTTAATAATTACATAGCACGCTGAAAAATCTTTCCCGTGTGTTACGTCTATACATGTTTCTTTCTAATTTATCTGTGTGATTGATAGATGCTTGCTTTGTAAAAATCAGGAAATGCAGGCAACGTGAAGCAGTAAAACTCCAGCACAACTATGTCTGGGCTCATCAAGATACAAACCTAAGCTTAGCATAAAATATACAGCAAATTGAGCCAATTAAATCACATTCAGATTTTGTATTACTCTGCCTCAATTTATACAAAGACAGGGACTTTAAGGAAATATATAGGAATACCAGTTTGAAACTCTATTTTAAGCTAAACAAACACAAATAAACCCACATATACTCACCTAATAATACAAAAGGAAATAGGTGGTTTATAATAATCATCTAGTCTAAAGGCTTTTCTAAAAGTTGAAGTTAGTAACTTTTATTACATAGCATTAAGTCATTATGTCTTATTTCCCTGTATTAGGCTGAGAACTCTAAGGAAAAGAAAATCAATAAAACAGCCTCTCAAATACAGACATTTGACAAGAAAAAAAAAAAAAGAAAAATAGCCGTTAGTGCAAAAAGAGAAAGTCCACGTGAATCAGACTTTTGAGATTATTTTATGATGGGTGATTTTTTATGGTTTTCATGGATATTTGGAGAAAAGTAATTACAAATTAATGAACCAGCATTTGTAATAATCCTGGCATAAAAATAATATACTAAATTGCTATGGTATTTTGGTTTCTTAAGACAGCCAGCGATGTTTCTGTGTTTATGTAAATGTCTGTTTCCTTAACATGTGTGATATAAGTTGGTCAATTGATAATCAGAGTTTGATAAAGATTACATATTGGTCTATTGAGGAAATCATGATACCTCTTAGGCACACTCATGTGAATTGAAGCCATTCTCTGGGGGGATAAATGGGCTGTGTAACATACACACACACACACATAGAAACACACACACAAACATATTTATGGAGTGGAGGAAACCAAGCTACGTACTTGTTTGCTCACTAACTTCTGTTATTTTTTACTATGTAATTTAAAAAGCTAACATGATGCTCACTTGTGAAATTAACTTTTTTATAACCTGGAAGCACCTGGTCAGAATATTTTCCTAAAAGCAAAATAACTGCCCCATTTTAACATTGCGTGTGTTACTGCTCAGATCTCAGCGTTTAGACACGAACACAGTACATATACCTATACGTAGCCACATTGTTCAATACAAATTTTATAATAAATTCAAATCCAATACTGTTGAAACTCTTGACAGTGGAGTAGTGCAAGGAACACAACTTATAAATTATGTGTGCCCCTTCTTTGAAAACCGCTGTGGAGGTTTCTTTGTGCATTGGCAAATACAGTAGGAATATGAGGTATTGTGTGGATCCTCCTGCACAGCACCTGATAAAAGAATAAAGAGCTGTGACATATTCTTAAAACAATAGAGGAATTAAAGGGAAACAATGGACCAGCTGCTTCATTAATACAATCAAAAGGGAGCCCAGCACACAGGAGTCCAGATAATTAAGCACTACTCTTTCAGACCTCTTTTCTATAATAAAATTGCTTAAAAATGTATTAACTACTTCATAGTTGTTAGATAGATCTTCACACTTGTTTATTTAGAGTTGATTAATGCCTTTTTTCCATATGCTGCAACATGCCAACTCATAGTTTACAATAGTTTCTGAATAAAATGGAGAATAATTGATAAAGATCTGTACAATACACAGCAATAAATCAACAGCATTTTGTAAAAGGTCTTTCCTGTTTTTAAATAATCTTTAACATTTTTCATTTGTACTTATAGGCCATGCAGGGCATTTGGGGCCTTCAGCTTCCCCAGGCTTGTGTGCTGACATCTTTTTATAGAACATCCTAGCAATTCCTCGGAGAGAGAGAAAAAAAAAATCAGACTTGACCAGCTCCTCCGGAGTGTGCCTTTGGTATTGGGGCCAAAGGAGAAGACAGATATTTTTAAAAAATTCTTCTTTGTTTTTTCTAATCGAGACAGATAGACACACACAGAACTATTTGCCAAATGCACTATTTATCCTTCATTAACTTGATTATAGAAAACAAAAAACAGTCTTTTATGCTCTTTATGTTAAAACACAATTTACAATGGAAGATATCAAGGCTTTCCCTCTTTCCTTCTTCTGTAGACAGCCTTTCCTCCGATGCAAATAGAACATTTACCTGCTTAAGAACTTGAAAATGGGGAACAGACTACTGTGTGTGAGTCGGTACCTTGAGGATAAAAACTACATTCGAGTTTTCTTCCAAATGTTTTAAGTAAGCTTATGTCAGCCCAACATTAAAATCACCAACTTTACTAAACCGTGTGGTCAGTTTAAGGTTTATTCTAGTCTTATGGTTTTAGGATTTTAACTGAGAATCTGAAATAGTTAGAAAAAATAGGGGTCAGGGAGATAAATGAATACAGATACTTAATCATATCTCTGAGATAAGAGAAAAATAATTTTGCTTTTACACATATGCTACACATGATTTAAAATTTATCAGTCGGATTCATGTTTCCAAAGAACATCCTGTGTGGTGTCAACATTTTAGGGGATACGGAATATCTAATTCTAGCTATGAACCCTGGCTTCTGACTTCAGGAGTTAGTCCCTTATTAGTTCAATAAATTGTCCTTGAATACCTGGAAATAAAAACATACAAGTTAACAGTCAGTAGGTACAAATATTATGTATGAGTATTTACTTAACTATTTGTTGTGTTTAAGTCCACAAAACTTATTTTATTAGAGTAAAACATAAAAGTAAGTAAGTATGAATTGTTTATGGGTTTAAAATCAAGTGAATCCTTTTAAGGATACATCTTTGAAACCTCAGGTTTATAAACTGTGTATGGCAAAGCAAAAAACTTGTAAATGCTGGTGATTCTATAACATAAAAATATTGAATTATAGCTCCGTCTTCCAGCAAGTATTTTGCTGAACAATAGCATCTATGGAATATCTGTCATGACGAACATTACCATATATGTTTTATTATCTAGCATAAATTCAACAGATGATATTTGTCTGAGCAGAATTTAGAAACAAAGAAACATAAACATCCTTATTAATTTAAAAGAACTCTGTGTGTGACAAATAGGAAATACTATCATCCCATTTTATAGACAAGAAACTCAATGCCAGCCTGGTTAGATCTGTATGTTTCCTAAACTCTCCTCCCACAGGAAGCATTCCCTGGTTCAAACTTGTAATAGATTCCCACTAGAGCTTTAAGCTCCCAGCCAGTTTTCTCTCCACAGACATATTTTTCCTTTAAGAAAATGCCTTATACTGAGATAATTTCCTTTTCCTTTTAAGAAGCACATGAAGGCCCTTTCAGGAAAGTAAATAGTGTCATTGTGGTCAGTTTAAGGTTTATGCTGAAGGACAGGTGCATAAAGTTTGGTCCCATGAGTAAGAAGACATTCAGAACTTCCTGAAAAAACCTTCAGAACTAATATGTTGGACGTCATGAAACTCAAGCATCCTGCCTTGGGATTTTGGTAGGAAATGTTCCTGGAGACTTTTCAGCATTCCTGGGTTTGGGTCTAAAACGTGCTGTGTCCTGGCTTTGCAGGAGCTTGCAGTGTCATGAGGTAGCCCACCTGACTGTCCGGCTGCCTGGCCATCAGGATTTTGAATGACTAGCCAAGAGGTGACATTACACCCCAAGGGCGATCTGTCAAAATTCCCCCTGCAGCTGATGAACTGATTACAAAGCTGCTTAAGACTCTGCTTGTAAACAAAAGCATTTATCAACTAATAATTTGCAATAAACTGATGTAACTCCCAGCTGAGCCCCTAACTGTAATTGTCTTTACCATCTGCCTATTAAAACACCATTCTTCATCAGCAATCAGGAGCAGAAGGGAGGAAATCTCCACCAAAATACACAACTTGAAAGCTGATGAATAATCTGAGTGCTTTCACACTTTCATTGTTACTCCTGTGTTGGGGATGCTTAATTTCCATTCTTGCCTAACCTGAGACTGCTCTGAAATTAGGTGGAGGGGAACAAAAATGAAACATTGTGCCAACTTCTCGGCATGGAAATAAATTATATATGTTCATCAGAAGAGGCTGTTTTAGTTTCTTTCTTTCCTCCTTCCACTGTTCTGTGCAATATCCATTGAGATACCTTGATGAAAGCCCCCCAAGCCTCAGGCTGGAAATGAACCTCTCTATTCCTTTTTCAGCTAATCATTCCCATTACCCTTATTTATTTGGGTTTCTTCCTTCCTTTGAATTCCAAGAGGCCCATTAAACTTCTCTAGGGAGTCATTTTAAAAGTGAGGAATTCTATGAAGGGGTGTTGACAGGATGGCAGGTCCCTGCAGGGCCAGGTAGACGCATGGGGTAGCAGTGCCAATAGCTGGCAGGGCCCTGTGTTTGTCGATCTGTCTGCCACCACAGATGGGGAGTTTCCATGTTTCAGTGTCCCAGAGCACTTAGAGGTGCTCTGCCCAACATCTCCTTCCAGAAGGTGGGTTTCAAAGGGTCAGAAATTCCATCTTAGAAGCCATCTTGCCCATTTGGAGGTGCTGAGCAAATACATTCACAGAAGGAAGAGATAAAGAAAAGGGGTTAAATTCCTTTGCATTGTCTTTTTCAGGGAACATCTGTCTGAATAGCCAACATCATTCCATGCTTTCTAAAAGTTTACTAACTTTTAAGTATATTTCCTCTTCACAAAATATACTATTTATTAAAAAAGGTGTTAAACATACAAATTACCTTCATGTCACTATATAATACATACACATATTCCTTTTTTTTTTTCATATCCCTTTGCTGCCCAGAGAATATTCCTTTGTTCAAGTTATTCATTTTTTCTAGGGAACATGTTATCCTTTGATTCAACAATTCTACTGAAGGAAACTATAGGCTGGCTATGTATTACAATGAACAATGACCAACTCCTGTCCTCAATGTTCAAATTCTGGGATAATTTGTGTCAGGTTTTCTTATTATAACAATTTATATTAATGTATTTAATTTTACTTTGTTCTTTTAAGAGCTTCCACTTAAGTGATCATTATCCTTTACAATTTACCGTTAAATGCACCAGAGCTAATATTCATAATTGCTTTCCATGGGAATGGTGGGAAGGGACAGCCATGCACCTGTTCCTTATTGTGCCTGATCTGGAGAAGAAAGCCAATGGGGACAATGGGTCTAATTTTCTGCATGAGCTACGGAGAACCTGAAATGTTGGCAAAATCAGATGTTCTTATGTTCCTTGAATTTCAGAGACATCAAATAGTAAGACAAAGGTTTGACATAGATTTAAAATAAGACAAAAATGTTCAAAGACACTAACTGCATTAGGTAGTATACTTTCTAGAAGTGCTATATTTCCTTCTCATCCTACCTTTGAGGCTTTTATCAAGACTTTGAGATTCTTTGGTCACAGAGACTTAAAAAAAAATTAACAAATAAAATATGGAGAAAGAATGAACATGTTTCAGTATGTTGACTTACAATGTTTACAAAACTAACCAAGAGAATTATAACATGATTAAAGATGATTAAGATTAAACTTCCATGTGCAATAACTTCTACCAAATACACACAGAAATGGTGATAGGGTGTTTTATTTACTTTTAATTTTAAAAATTGCACTAGGTAGATGTTTTCATGTCATGATTTAAATGAAACCAGAAAAGGTTAACAGTTAATATTTCTATATATAGAAGTTTCATATGGTCTATTCTAAAATATGGAAACTATACTCATTTCTTTTTTGAGATGTTGCTGGATCTCTATCCTAAGGCAGATTTAAAATTATTATGTGAAGGATTATATTAATAAAACACTTTCACGTGAAATAAAGTATATTTATAGCACATGAATATGCTTTGATTTTCTTTACAAATCTCTATATATTGATGTCTAAATACATATCTAGTCTTGCTTTCACGGACTGAGCAGTTTGGGTAACAAAATAGTTTTGAAAAACGAATTACCAGCAGATGGCGCTCGGTGCATTCCATGAGCCCAGCCAGACGACACGAAAATATGGGCTTTATTTATTTAATTCTATTTTATCCTAAATGCGAAGTTGCTATACCAAGCGTTATAATCCCCAAAGATTTCTGTTAATTGACTAAACAACTCTGTGGTAATTTATAGACAATCCTCCGATGCTCATCTAAATGGCACTGCATTCAATTCACGCACCCCTGTGAAGGGAACACAGACTAAAGCTGTACCTTTGCGCCCCGCCCCAAGGATGCCACCCCCCATCCCCTAAACAGGAAAAGGACAGAAGTCTGGGTTTCTGAAGTATAACATAAATTCAGAAAGTAAATTTTTGGCTAAAAACGAAACCATTTCTTTGCCTTTTTTTTTTTTCTTTTTTCTTTTTTGCACTTTACTTTCTTAAATGAAGAATGGAAAGCCTTAATTTTGAACGGGCTTATAAAATATATTATGGATGTTTTAAAGTCTTATAGTGAAACTCTGAGTAAATATTTTATGATTGCTGAGACACATATTTCAGTGTTAGGGGGAGAATAAGGTACGTTTGTGCTGAGGGAAAAAAGTTTTGGATGATAAAGATTATTTCACATGTAAAATTAAATAAAATTGCAGGAAGTGTCTGAAGTGATGCTCATCTGTTTTTCTTCTTTATTTCCCCTGTCTGACTTCTCCTCCTCCAACTGGAAGATACTTTGCTCTGAAACATAAAAGTTTGTTATTTTCTAGTCACCATTAGGTGTTTATAACTAGCAGTATTTCAATCCCTCTAGTGACAATTAAAACGTGTAAGGAATTTTATCTGTGCATCCTTACAAATTCCTCTAGAAAAACCTTCTCCCATGTCTTAGTCTCATTCTGTCACTATTTTCCCCCACTTAATTTTAATTTGACCTCGAATATGGCAAAAGAACGCAAAGTCACACTACATTCTCAGCCCCTGCCATTCTTAAGTTCCTGGATCAGAGTCCCAACTGTGTAGCTGCTTAACAGCGAGTCCCAAAGCTTAAAGGTTTTAAATGTTGAATTTCTACGTACAGTCCCAGTACAGTGGATGGAAACTGAATATGGAAACGTCACGGGTACTATGTGCAACAAGCATCATGTTGTATTTGACCATCATCTGTAAGATCGCCTTCAAATGTGTATTTCTAGAACATGTACAATATAGCTACTATAGAAGCTTAATGCCATTTACGAACATTTAGCATTCCTCACAAATTATATTAGCCGTAATAAAACAAGAGAAATTAAAAACAAATGCTCAGTCAGCATAGTAGTTACACGGCATAATTTCAAAGAAAGAAATGAGCTCCATGCCATTGTAACTCCACAAACAAAAAGGGAGTGTAGCTCTGCCCAGTGCTTTGAAAATCCATCTTTCAAGGTCGGCCCTTGACAGTTGCGTTAGGAAGGGCAGTGTGAGGGCAGGGTGGCCTCCTGCCAAGGCTGTTGCAGACGAGTGGGTGATCTTAGGGGAATGAACTGCAAAATCTCAACGTTTTGCTTGTGTGATGATAAAACTGGAGTCAAATGATTTTTCTAAGACTTGTCTGGCCTTCTGTTCCATTTTATTGTGCAGTTTGGAAGGAAAAATTTTACTATGCATTAATTTGCACAAAAGGGTTGATGCTGCATTCAAGAGCGTACCCATTGTTTTCAATAAGATCAACAGTAAAATGTGTTGTCCTTATCCCAAAATGGGTGCAAACATTCTTAGAATGGTGTCATTTACCTATAAAAAAATGGAATCCTCACCACCTTGAAGATAAATGGAAGTCAACTGTAAGTGAAACTCAGAAGATGAGAACTTCCTTTTAATGTTCACCTGATGCTTCTGAGTTGGACTCTGTTGTGGCAGGATTTGGTGCAATATACTCATGCTTTCTGTCACATGTCACCAGTGACTTTTAGGTGTGAGTCTCAAGTAAAAGAGAAAGAGAATAAGGAGAAGGCCATGAGGGGGGCTCCTCTTCATGGAGGGGCTCCTCTAGTACAGCCCACAGGTCAGGCCCTGGAATAAGGGGGCCGTTTAGTACAGGAAGGAGCAGCAGAGATGAGTACTCCATTCAAGAGCGCAGTCCATCACGAAGTTCATTAGAAAACTGAACTTGGACGGGGCCAGGACAATTACATCAATACATTTCTCAACACTCAGGTCAAAAACACACTTCATGATGTCATTTGCATTATAAAGAGGCTGGGAATACACAATGCGGAAAGGACAAGAGTGACATGGAAATGGGCTCCTAGGAGCCGGGAGACAAGCACTGCTGTACAGCGTCTGAGCTGTGTGGCATTCTCTGAAATTCAGCACAGCTATCTACCTGTCTACCAGTCACACCTTCCTCACCGTCCGGGTGGGGCTTTGTGTTAGCTCCTTTAATTTTTATGTAGGTGTGTATGTATGTATGTATTTTGTGAACAGAGGCCTAGAATGCTTTACTATTTATTTCATTTTGGTCTTTTATTTCTAACGGGGCTTTTAGGTTTTGTGGTTTAGAGTAGCCAAGATATCATTCAGATGTTGTTTGGGATCATGGAAGACTTAATTTGCTACTTACATAACAACAATAAAAGAAGTACCCTCTAAGTTTTAGTTATGAATGAAAAGCCTAAGTGAAAATATAGCTCATTGTGCAACATTTTGTAAACATTTGCTAAGTGGTATCATTTCTACTCATAATAATAGGGAGATCCTTAAACATGAGCTATCATTTTGATAAGATTTGGAAACAAATTTCAAACAGAAAATCACATGGCTCTATGCTGTGTTCAACTACCTTCCTTGAGATCAATACCCCCCTTCCTCTCTCCCTCCTGCCCTCTCTCCCTTCCTTCTTTCTCCTTTTTAAAAAAAGATTTATTTTATTGTTTGAGAGAAGGAGAGAAGGAGAGAGAGAGAGAGAGAGAGAGAGAGAGAGAGAGAGAGAGAGAGAATGGGGGGAGGGCCCAGAGCAGCCTCTATAGTTGTACATCATTATTTGTGATACAGTTTCATCACAGGCGGATGTGCAGCTGCATGGGCAGGAACAGAGCTGGGGGTCTCTTGCTTGGAAGGCGAGAACCTTCACCACCTGCCGTGCCATCTTGGTGGTTACAAGTTACCCATAGTTCAGCATATGCATTTGCACAAACAAGGGTTGGGATTTGATCTCTGGACCTTGTGTTTGCAAGGCAAGTGCTCAACCTGTTGAGCTATCTTGGCATTCCCTCTTCTCCCTTTTGTAAGCACTCATAAGTTTGAAGACTTTCTCCCTGGGTGGTGCAGTAGCACATCATCTGCATGGTTCATCTCTCTGACTGTCCTAGAGGATGGGCTAAGACATCAACTCCGCCCGCCACGAACACTGCTTCGGGGCACTCTGAGGGAAGCACTGTTAATGGCACCGAGCGGCTGGCTAAGAGAAATCTGTTGGAATTCTGCAAATCCCTATTAAAGTTCTTTCCAATATCTTCCTGAACCACCTTGTCAGCTATAAATTAACTAGATCAAGGATAGTTAAATGATAATCTGTTATCTAGTCTACCTATGATCCAATGAAAATTAAAACATAAATGAAAAGGGAAACAGGAAATGAAGGTGGAGTTTTCGGAGAATACAAGGGAATCAGCCCATTTCTCAATACATTTTTCTTAATAGAGGTAAGCAAGGTACAGCAGTTTCAGTTATCTTCCTTTATAGCTCTTAAAGTGGAGTAAAAGAACAAGATTAATTGTTGAGGTTCTAATATTTTTTTCTGTGCACAAAGCATCTACCAGAATGATCTAGTTTAAGTATTCAGTAGAGCCAAAATTTTAGGGAGTGGAAGATTGCTGAAGAAGGAACTGAAAAAGACAACACAGGATATAATTAAGGCTTGAAAAGGATTTCAACAGAGGTAGGGTCAGGCTAAGGACAAATTGTGGTAATGTTTTATAAGCAGTGATAAGAGAAAAGACAGGCAAAGGAGATACAGCATCAAAATAAAAGTTCAAGATCAAGGCTCATTTTAGTTTTTGAGAACCAACAAACTTCTGACATAAGAAAAATTATAATAAAATCAGAAACATAGATCCCCG
Source organism: Craseonycteris thonglongyai (assembly GCA_004027555.1). NCBI lineage: Eukaryota > Metazoa > Chordata > Mammalia > Chiroptera > Craseonycteridae > Craseonycteris > Craseonycteris thonglongyai. The sequence goes on along the minus strand of PVKE010009142.1, from coordinate 25,696 downwards.
TCTTCTGACCACCCCAAAGAAAAAGAAGAGGGAAAGAAGGCATGGGAAAAAGACAAAGGCAGAATTCTTACTTTAGGGAACATTCATCTAAATCTTAGAAGTATCCCATAGTAGGAAGGTGGGCCAGGAAGTAGCCAGTGAGAATCCAAGAAGGGATCTAGAGGGATCAGAGAATGAATCAAAGAAAAAGAATGGCTGAAATAAACTCATGATAGATTCTGATTTTTATCTTCAGTAGTTTGAGGTAGCTAAACCTACCTTAGTGGAAAAGCAAGAGGTCTACTCTTATTTTAACACAATAATATGTGTTTCATAAATTACAATGTTTCCTTCTTGGTTGAGTCTGTTTTTCAGAGGATATAAAGTAAAAAAAATACAAAAATCCACCATAAACATGAAAATCCCAGGAAACTGGACCCTTTTCCTCCCCTCCTCTTTCCAAATAAAGATTCTGGTTTGAGATATCTCAAGGCATATATTTATCTTTCTCCATCTAATGTCTCTCACAAGATTCTAAACATGCATTGCTAGTTAGAACCATAAAGCTTCTGAATCTCCTGTTACAGACGAAAAAAAAATTGAGCCCCAAGGAATTAGGTAGTGTGCCCAAGGTCACACAGTCAGTTATGTGTGTACATGTATGAGTGTGTATACATAGGTGTGTGTGTACATATATATAGGTATACACATATACAGTTTGTTTGTTTGTTTTTCACATGGGAGTAACTCATCTTCCAGTGTAAGACTGCTATAAAATTGATATGTAGTTCATGACTGTAACAACAGTTAGTAGTTGTTAAACCCTTACTACGATATTGTTTTTTCTCCAAATAACTTCTTGTTGTTATTATATCTATTGAAATAAAGTCATAAAGAGATTGTTTACATTTATAGATATCCTAAGTTATGGGACTGGAATCCAAGTTGGCTCACTCCAAAGCTCATTGTTAATGCAGCCTCTCAGATAAAGAACACAATCAAGTCATCAGTCTAACAAACACAGGAAAACTCTCATAATTGTCAACTTTGACAAAGGATCCTTATCCCTTTGGGAGGGAGACTTGATGGTGGAAGTGTAATTTAAATGCATAGTGTGGGTATAACACACTCTCTCAGACTCTACATCTTGTAGGTAACTAATGATATTGTAAGGGGAAAGAGTAGGGTAGTTTCAGTGGATTAATAAAGTGTTTTTGTGGTTCTAGAAGTATTTATACATTCCCAGATTTAAAACAGTAGAGAACTATCTGACAAGAGTCCCATCATGCACTAATAAGGTATAGAGGTATTAGCAGGTGTTCATAGCATGTTATTGTTCTAGTAGTTTTTTTTTAATTAAATAATTGTATGAAATTAAGAGGAGTTGATTATGTAAAATATGTTATTAAAATGTGTTCTCTGGCTTTAGTAACCAAACTCCCTCATGTAGTCATAAAAAAAAATCTGAGAAAAATATTAGACTACCTTCTTTTGAGATGTATTTCTTCATAAATATTAAAAAATATATATTTTTATTCTGTTTAATAGATGTTCCTAGGACTTGGTCATATTGATGTTGTTTTTACATTTTGGATAACACACATAAATTTAACTGTGCAGTTTCTACATATAATAATCAAAAATGAATGTATAAATCTTTGAATACAGTGTAAATGAATGTCACCCTTAAACAGAAAAAAGACACATGTGTGTGTACCCAAATTAAGGTAAGTTTTCCCTCAAAAAATGACATGCAATTGCATATTTTGCTGGAGATGCTTGCTATAAAGTAAATAAAAATTTTCATGCTTTAGCCATAAGAAATGCTAAAGTAATAAATAACATTTTTCTCCTATTCCAAGTTCTGTAGATATTTTTATGGACAAAAATTATATATATGTATACACATAAATAAAATTATATATATAGACAGAGGTACTTCTGTTTACAAAGTATGATTTGATTTTACATATTCTGTATAGTGATTCTGAAATTATTAAATGAAAACTGTAGCAAGCAATGCATGCAAATAATTCATTCATCATTGTAAACTACAAAAATATTGCTTTTATGCAAAGAGAAAAGGATTTTGGAAAAATTTTGGAAAGAAATTGGAACCCCTGAATGCTGTAGGAAATGAAATCATTTATAAAATAGCAACAGAAGCTTAACTGTTACAAGTTTAAGATATCAAAAGCATTTGAACAGCTAGCCTCTCTTAGTTTCTCATCTGGCAGCCAAAATTTTTTTTTGATAGTCCCTGATTGTCTATTTTTCCCCAGTGAAAGTTATTACATTTCCTTCCCATTTTTTAATCAAAATCATTTCCAACTTATTTCAGTCTGTCACAATAATATTTTCATACGAGAAGTGTTGTAACCTAATTCCTTCATTTGAATAATACATTCGTTTTTAATTACTGCAACTTGATCTCAGATTATTCAAATAACTGTTTCATTTTTTATGCTTACCCTGACCCCAGTGTATTTATAGGCTTTTATCCTTACCTGATACCAGTGTAATGTAATTATAGATTGTATTTTAATCATCTACTATATTCTAGTTAGTTTGTTTAAATCGCTCCAATGCTGAGCCTTTTATTTCTATGCCTTTTAAAATTCTACAATGACATTCTCTCTGCATAAAAGCAATATTTTTGTAGTTTACAACAATGAATGAATATTTTGCATGCATTGCTAGCTGCGGTTCTCATTTAATAATTTTAAAGTCACTATACAGGATAGTATGTAAAATCACAATGTGCTATAAACAGAAGTATAATGTATCGTACATCGTTTGAAATCTTTACACCTGTTTGTTTTGCAGACTGCCCCCTCCCCCCTCCACTGCTTTAAAACCACAGATGTGCATTATGCTCATGACTGTATCTGTGCCTGCTTATTCAACTCCCTGTTGTAACAACACAGGTCAAGTTCCATTCATAGTGGAATAGGCTTCTAGGATATGAATTATTTTTTATCAGTATTTTGACTTGATCATTTCATAATTGCCTCATTAGTTCCTGAACTATCGCTCTGTCAGGAAAATACATGATTTCTAAGCTCCTTTAGGCAGCTCTCTGAGCTCTTGGAACGATGGCTGATTGCAGCAACACCTTGGACAATGAATCAGGAATTTGGTCTGAGAAGATAGCTGACAACATTGCCCATCTAGAAAGGCCTAGTGCTCAGCTTCTGATCAGACTTACAGGCCTGAGAAATGGATTGTCCTGAGCAAGTCTGATTATCTTCTCAAAGTCCTGAAGTCATATTAGATTCCTTATGGTCCCCACTCTTCACAGTGGAGCAATCACTAGGTCCCACCAACTCTGCATCCAGAGGATCTTTCAAATCGCCCTCTCCTTTTCCCTTTCTGTGATGTTCACTCAGTTTAGACCCCATCACTTCTATCTCACGTTGGTTAATCCCCCTACCTCTTGCCTTACACTTTTCCAATCAGCCTTCCACATATTTGCAAAAATGCACAAACCTGACCCCGTTCCCACCCTCAATGAAAATCTTTGAATGGCTCTCCACTGCCCACAGAAGGGAATTTAGTAGTTATTCTGACATCCTAGAAGAAAAGCTTCAGCCTATTACCCTGATTAGGAGGAATCAAGCTGATCTCAACAGGCAACATTTAATTTTATGTCCAATTAAAATTTGGGAAGGAAACAGAGATGTGAGAGGTCATAAAGCTTTGAGTTCTGGCACTAATAGTTAACAAAAACAGGGGCTACCAGGATGGCTCAGCGGATTAAGTGCTCATTTTGCAGTCCCAGGGACCGAGGATCGAATCCTGGTCCTGGCCCAAGCGGACCCATATGCTGAACTGGGGTGTGCTTCCCATGTGGAGGCTCCCAGTTTGGTTCTCGCCCCTGGGTTTGGCCCCCAGCTGGAGGGGACATGCTCTCCCATGCGGGAGGCCCCCAGATCTGTTCTCCTGCTGTGTGGCCCCCGTCCACCTGTGTGGATTAAAACTGTGTCGAATACTGATGATGTACAACTATGGAGACTGTTCTGGACCCTCCTCCTTGTCTCTGTCCCTCTCTGTCTCTGTCAAAAACAATAAAATATATGTTTATTTATTTATTTTTATTGTTTTTGACAGAGAGAGAGAGAGAGAGAGAGATACAGAGACAGAGAGAACTGAACTGGGGGAACTCCCCAGTTCAGCATATGGGTCCACACGGGCCGGGGCCAGGATTCGATCCTCGGTCCTCTGTGCTGCAAAGTGAGTGCTTAACCCACTGAGCCATCCCGGCTTCCCCTAAAATATACGTTTAAAAAATAGTTAACTAAAAACAGGACTGTTCATAAATCAATGCTGGTTATGATTACAAATCAAATCTTCTGAGTGTCTATCTATGGATTAGATTTCTTCTGCCCCACTCTATGTTCTACATTTTATCTTTAATCCCTGCTTTTACTCAAAAGCGACAAAACTATGGAGATAAATGCCATAAAGATACATATAACACAGAGAATATAGTTTTAAACTTTTAAAGCACCACAAGTTCTTTCACATTTAGTTCAACCACTGAGATTTCAGCTAAATTTTTAATTATTATTGAATAAATTGCATGAGGACCCTTCAAAACCAATTTCCAGAAATGCCAGTGACAAATTGTTAAAGTGTAAATTAGAGGACAAAAACATTTGCCAAAAATGTCAGCAACAAGAGACCACACTGCATGCCTTTTGCTCCTCTTCTGAATTCTGTCTGCTCAGTAAAGGACACATAAACTTATTTAACTGGGTAATTGTTACAACTAACCCAGAGAACCTTGAAAACACACTATTGTTACAAAATACCTCTGAATGCAAAGTAAAATAATGGCGTGCAATAGGGATTTGGGGGCAAATTGCCTGATAACTCAAAGATGAATTATGTTGGTTCTTCCAACCTCTATGGAGAAAGGCACGTGTCCCTTTGGGATTTCTTTTACCATTTGGTGCACCATTCACTTGGCTGTAATATTACAAGCTTCATTAGAAAAGTAAAATGCAATTGTCTCCATGAGATCAAAGGACAATCTATGAAATAAAGCAACTGAAACTCTAGAATAAAATAATATGAAAAGTTACAATTTTACGGTGAATCAAAGTGTAAATCATACTGGCATACTGTGGCTAAATGCAGAACTGAAGATTAGCTTTATTAAGGGGAAATTGACAGTGGCTGGAATGATCTGAAAAAACAGGAAAAGATATATTAATTCTAAACAACCTGTTTTATGTGCAAGATTAAACAGCATTTGATGCTATTTTAGTAAATTTAAAGGCACTGCTCCTTAACTAGAAAGTAATGAGAAATATAGAACTCCAAAATAATAGGTATTGTGATTTTAATAAAGAAGTCTGGATTCAGTGATTTGGGGGCCTAGAAAGGATGGTTTATATTAAAATAAAACAAAAACAAAAGAAAAGCCTGTAATAGTTATATGAGCTGTGTTCAGAGGAAAATAAGTGACACACTGTTTACTGACCACTACTTGCTCCTGAAATCCATAAGAATTTTGCTCTTAAAAGAAACAGAGAACTTAGCACTAACTGTTTAAAATCAAAGGTCTATGTGAATTCTAAAAGCTAGAGCTTGTGTTTGCCTGAAGGAAAGGGAGAGAGGTGAAGGCAGGTAAATCAAACTTTTCTGCACACTAGGGGTCCTTAATTTAAAATTTTTTTAAATGCTTATTGAATACTTGGTGTTTTTTTCTTCTAAATGGAAATGACAGATTTTAAAACACCTTACTGTGTATTTCAGTGCATTACATCACTTAAATCATTTACAAAATTGTATAAAATTACCCTGAAATCACATCAGGTATAGCAATGTACCATGAAACTAAAAGAAAAAAATCATAAAAAAAACACATTTCATTTTTCAAGGGAAAGATAATAGAGTCAAGGGTCTAACAATGAAACAGTTACTCGCACATTCTGGAGCACAATCCAACTTATAACAACATTCTTTGAATGTGAAAAACCATGAGTTGGTTATTTTTGTTGTTTTTTAAAACAATATTTTGTTTTGTTATGTTTTAAAGACTATTGGTTCGATGAACCACTGAACAGAGTAATAAAAAGTAATAATTAATGATAATCAAATAGAAATATCTCTTAACCTTCTAACTGTAACAGAAAATTATCTGTGAAAATCCTGAGTGGATTTTGTAAAACATTGCTTTCGAAAATTAATTTTTGTTATAATTTGATTATTTACACATTGCATTTCCTAAGTTTTTAAATATTTTCATAAAATCTACATTTTCCTCAACATAAGTAATTTTATATGTGGCCTAGCTTTATCACCCAAACCCTGAAATTTTAAAGTTTGACTCATGTAGCAGAAGGCAATGAAATGTACTTCTGTTTATCCCTAGCATCTCATGTTTACAGTTCTAGAAGATTAAAGGAAGTCCTGTACCTAACAACTAATCTTAGACTCAAAAGAAGACAGCAGGGTAAAAATATGATCAATCAACTATTCTACTCAAATAGTTGCACCCTCTCGTTTCCCTATCCTGACAGTAATTAGTTTACTACTCAGTTCCTGTTTGGTTCAGTTTCTGCATAAACAGAAACTTCTCCCCAGTGCTCACCCGCTACTGCACAGATTGGTTGCACTTGCTCTTAGGACCATGAAGTTTATAGCCACCTTCATTTAGATCTGAAGACCAATCCTACATCTTTAATAAATCACCATGTCTATTTATTGGTTTTACTCCATTTGCTAGGTTATCAAAGATGATGATCACGATATAGTGTAAAGAACTGGCGTTCTTAAAATCAGAAAAATCTGGGTGTGAAACTCAGCTCTGTATATTGAGCATCTGTGTGACCTTGGGTAATTTCATGGAATGCTTTTGAGATACAATTTCCTCATCTGGAATATAGGGGTTATTCTCAGATGATTGTTGTGTTATATAATATCACTTTATATAAAGGACGGAACACAGGGATGAGTAGGAAATAAGTTCTTCAAAGATATTTTCTCTGTTCTCTTCTCATAATTATCTTACTTGGAATGGCAAAGGGTAGTCCTGGAAGCTTCAGCTAGGGCAGATTGTGAAACATCACCTGCTTTAGGTATAGTCCTAGAAGGCATTGGCCCTAGAAAGCACATTTCGATTGCTGCTCTGTTGTTGGCCCTGGTTGCCTTTTGGGGAGTGATTTATATTGTTGATTTCAGACTGTTATTCCTGGAGAAGACTAGCCTTATTTAGCTTTCAGACCTCTGCTGTCTGCTGCATTTTTGGAATAAATATAAACTTGCTAATATTCTGTATGCTAGGAATCCAGAAAACAGGTATTGGCTGCAAAATACCAGAGCTCTTGGGATTTAAATGTATTTGCAATTCCAGAGTCCTAAATTACTGGGACTTTGTTTTGTTTTGCTTCTCAGATGACAGATTAAGTTTTTTTAAGCTCCAGAGAGCAAGTGAAACTATGAAAAGAAAGAAGTAAAGTCGTTTGGCTCTGCTGTGATCTTTTTATTCATTCTCTACTATATATTTTCCATAAATATGTTTATTTATTATGTATGATTCACATATCTGAATTAGAAATTTTACAAAATCTGGTCCAATACACAAATGAATATGACAGATACTATTCATATTAATAAAGATCTTCTAAATTTTGACAATGTAGCTAGATTGAAAACACTGACCTAGGGTTAAAGATTATATAGCACAGGTTATCAATACTGTAGTGCTGAGTCTAGATTTATTTATATTCAAAATCTGGTTAAGCATTTAATTTAAAAAATTCTAAAGCTATTGTACAAGGGTATGTGCATAGCACAGTTTGGGGCATTAATTTAAAACATAAAAACTCTAAATGTACAAAAATATTTATATGAACGACAGTCCTGGATGGAAACTCCACTTCTAATAGTCAAACTTGATGCACATACTGGTCCCTTGGCATGGCTAGCTCACAGCCATCTGCTCTGCTGGCACTGTGCCCACTCACAAGGAGTTATGCCAGTTTAACATGATATAGGTGACACCAAAATGAAGGTTTGAGAGGATAGAGAGTGGAGTAAGCTATGACCCAGCCTGTAATCAGGACCCTTGGTGGCTCTCTTTATTGGAGAAGAGGATTTGTGTTAAGTCTGCGGGCCCCATGTTACCAAAAAATGTATTACAAAAAAAAATAATAAATCAGTATACTCTCTGTCATTCAGAGTACTAAAAATTTTACCCAAATATGGAAAGTTAAATATTTCATTCTAAGACTTTGCACCATCTTGAAACTAATATTATCAGACACATATTCTTGAATAGGTCATAGACACATATGGCAGTATAATTGATTTTCAAAGGAACTTTCAAAAAAGCCATGCATAGGGATGCTGAGATAGCTCAGCAGGTTGAGTGCTTGCCTTGCAACAGTGATGTCCGGGGATCAAATCCCGGCTCCGGGCCAGTGCAAACCCAGACCCTGGCTGCAGCATAACTGGTAACCACTGGGATGGCAAATGGAAGCTCTTGCTTCCCACACAGGAAGCTCCTTGTTCAGTTCCCACCCTGCGCAGCCCCACATCCACCTGTGTGGAATGCAACTGTGTCACAACAAATAATGTACACCCATGGAGACTGCTCTGCCCCACCCCCCACCCCGGCACCTCTCTTTCTCTCTCTTTCATTTTCTCTCAAACAATAAAATAAATCTTTAAAAAATGACATGCATTAACATATATAAGACATATGCTTGCTTTATGATAAGTAGCACTCAAAGAATCTACTATTTATATTTTCATTCAAATATTTCATTCATTCTAAAATGTTTTTCCTATACCATATCCATCAATTTCATTGCATTTATTTGTTTCTGTCTTTATACTGAGAAACTGAGTTTCCATGCTATTGCTGAGGATCAAGTGATAAATTTATATTTTTGATATCACTATTTTTTTTCCATCAAACTCCCCATAACTTTTAATGAAAGGTTCATATTGTTAAAATTTGTGAAGTATTTTGCCTTCCATTGTCCTGTACTTTTGAGTTAAATATGTCATTTAGAAAAGAAGCAATACATAAAGGTTTGTAAGGAACTCAGAGGAATAGGCATTTTTATACAAACCAATGGGTCAAGTCATCTGGAGTCCAAGGCGGCATTCACAGTGCAATAGTGGATACACCTAGCCTTGCAGTCTTGGAGCACCATGGAATTTTCCTTAGCCCCTCTATAGCTAAATGTATGGTCTGTATACTTACAAAATGCAGTAATTTCAAAACAAAAACTTTCAGAGCACAGTCTAACTGATTTACTCTATTTGCAATCTATAAGCCAGCACAACCTGGTCAGATTAGGTAGCACAAAATATAAGGTGGCAAATAAGAGTGAATTTTCATCATAAATTTAGTCAGCTACGTACTCAACCTCTATTCAGGGAACATGCACTATGGTCAAGGCAATGTGGAGCAGAGAGGGTGAAATAATATCTGGACTTTTCCCTCAAAGTGCTCAGCCTGTACTAATAGAAGAAGGGTAGTAAATTCTCCTCTCCTGTCCTGTGACATTGGACTCCTAGGCAAGCCTTAGATCCCAGTGAACCTATATACTGAGATGCCAGGGCATACTTACATAGAATATGTTCATGATATCCATAGAAAGATGTTCTCGAAGACTTTCATCATCTTCAAAGGACCTCTAGCATAGAGGAAGGTAAAACTGAGACAATATGGCATAACTTAGTGCACTTTAAAAGGTTGTCAAGGTGACAAATTGTGTTGTCTGTTCCATTATAATTTGGTCATGTTTTAACTAGAGTATTGGGGGTAGTGTTTATTCTTTCTGAGCCTCACTTCATTTTTCTGTAAAGTGGGGTAATAGCTCCTACTTCTCAGGAATGTTCTGAGAACTGGATAATCATACAGACATCACTTTTTATAGGAATTTAGAGGTGCAGAAAAAACCATTATGCCAACCATAGCTAGGGAGGCTTTAAGAAAAGAGATGGTGGTGGTAGTGGTGGTGGGGGGAAGTGGGAAGGCTCAGTGGGTTGAGGGATCACTTTGTGGCCCCAGGGACTGAGGATCGAGTCCCAGCCCTGGCCTGTGTGGACCTATGTGCTGAACTGGGGTGTACTTTCTGTGTGGGAGGCCCCCAGTTCGGTTCTACCCCTCAACCCTTTCAGCTTCTGGCTTGAGGGGGCGCGCCTCCCAGTCAGGAGGCTCCCAGCCCAGTTCCCACCCTGCATGGCCCCCAACCACTCATGTGGAACAAAACCATGTCAAAAACTGATGACGTACAACTATGGAGATTGTTCTGGCCTCCCCCACCCTTCTCTCTGTCTCTGTCTCTCTCTGTGTCAAAAACAATAAAATAAATCTTTAAAAAAAAGAAAATAGATGCGATTTGAGTTGATTCAAGAACACTGTATGAGGCTGATCATGTGAAGCAGGGTCCTGCCTTAGTAAAGAACTCAGATCAGCTAGTATTCTGTTCATCTTTGGCCATGAAGGCCAAGTCCAAGAGAACTGGACTCTGATACAGCATGTGCTACTGTGAATGTGGAAAACCCATCTAATTTTTCTGCGCCTCAAGTTCTTCATTTTTAAAATTAAATGGCTGGTACTTTTGGTCTTTTCAACTGGTTCACATTGACAGATAGGATAAAGAAACTATGCCAGGGGAAGCCGGGATGGCTCAGTGGGTTAAGCGCTCACTTTGCAGCCCCGGGACCAAGGATTAAATCCTGGCCTTAGCCCGTGTGGACCCATATGCTGGACTGAGGAGTGCCCTCAGTTCGGTTCTCACTGGTGTGAGACCCCGGCCCAGTTCCTGCCCTGTGCAGCCCCGCCCACCTGTGGAATGAAACTATGTGGAAAAACCAATGATGTGCAACTATGGAGACTGTTCTGGGCCCTCCCCCTTCTCTCTGTCTCTGTATTTCTCTCTCTCTCTCTCTCTCTCTGTCAAAAACAATAAAAATAAATCTTAAAAAACAAAAACAAAAAAACAATGCCAGGCCAATAAACGCTGCCACCATGGGCCAACTACAGGTAAGTTTTGAGAGCTTGCAAATAAAATAAAATGATTTTCTGTGAGCCTAAACTTGCTTAGTGTTATGTGTGAAATGGAGCTACATAAAGCTAAGAATCCAGTTAAATACTTTATAAACTTGTTAATCTCCAACTAGTTCCTACCAAATGGCATATTAAAAATATCTTTGGAAGAAAATATCATGACCCAAATAAAGACATGCCTGTTCCAGCCCAGGGAGGCCTGTAGGATCAAATATGAGTTTCCTGCAATGATTCTGGGTCCAGCCATGAATATTTTTCCAAATGGATAATCCACTCATATTGTAACTACCTGGGCATACTCTCTGTATGAGTCTTCAGAGTTAAAAATACTTTGTATAATAGCACTCATATTTGGTAGATTAGAATAACTAAGGAATGCACATTGAAACTGGTCTCCTTTATCAAAAATCTAGTTAAGGTTTTTCATCAATATGTTACTAAATTTTATAATGAGGCTTCTAAAAAATAAAGAAGTTTTCTTTTTTTGTTAAACTAAAACAACTGAATTAGCAAACACTAAAGTAGAATGTCTGTTGAATTTTTAGAATGTTATTGCGATATTACTTTTAATAATTATAAATACTAATTTTAGAGACATGGGTTCATCTATATTTAAACTAAGATTGCTTGAATTCTGATACAACTATGAATAATAGATATAATTTAGCCTAGCTGTCACATAAAATAACAACTATTGTTTTGTGGGGTAAATATAGTGTGTGTGTGTGTGTGTGTGTGTGTGTAATTTTCCATTGCCAAGCATTATCTTGGATAGGCAAGACCTCTCCCAGTTTTCAAACTGCATTGATCATCATGGTCTTGTTCCCCTTCAACTGATGCCATACTTTGTAAATGTTCTTGCTTGATCCAATGAAAGATGTTGGTGATTATTGCTACTGAAGACTACGTCTTGGGTCTTCAATTGGTATCCATAAAGCAGGCGTTTAGGAAAGAGTGTTAACAGCATGGATTATCTCCTATTATTACTCGTAAGCATTTGTCAATGTCACAGGCAATCATAGGTCTTGCTGTCTATTACCATACATGTACAGGTGTTAGCCTACTACACCCTCCAACACGCCTGTCATCAGTGCCTGATGGCCAGCAGTCAGCATTTCAACTTTGGTGTTTCATTTGGATATGGTTACAAAAGGCCGGGAAAGGCTACTAGGATTCTATTGCTCAGTGAACACTTGACTAAAGGGCAGTGGGTGGAAAAGAGGTTCAAGGGAGCTATGAAGTTATTTTTTGCAGACATGGCACAGCTTCAGAACACCAGGAGCCCAGAAGAAGGAGGGGAAACAAAGGAGGAAAAAGTAGAAGAAAAGGTAAAGAACCCACCACATAGTTTTGATTAGAGATGGTTCTGCTTATCCACCCTATACCATTCTCAGACTGGAAGCAGGTCACTCACGACAGCATATGTGCATGTGTGTGTGTTCAAAAAAGATGAAATTCGGGGGATCATGGGATGGCTCAGTAGGCTGAGCGCTTGCCTTGCAGCCGTGGGGTCCGAGAATCGAGTCCCGGCCCCAACCCATGTGGACCCATATGCTGAACTGGGGTGTGCTTCCCATGTGGGAGGCCCCCAGTCTGCAGGGGTGAGCTTCCCATGTAGGCGGCTTCTGGTTTGCTTCCTGCCCTGCACAGCCCTACATCTACCTGTGGCATGAAGCTGTGTCAAAACTAATGATGTACAGCTGTGGAGACTGCTCTGGGACCTCCCCTTTCTCTCTGTCTCTCTGTGAAACAATAAAATAAATCTTTAAAAAAAAAAAGAATATGTGAAATTCGGCAAAATCACCAAAGAACACCAGTAGATTCACTGACCATTACTGCAAAAGTTGTCACTTCAAAATATTTGCCAATATATTTTGAATTATAGAGTCATAAACTATATTTCAGATATATTAACAATGGCTTTTGGTCTGGATTGTGATGAAGAAAAAAATTAGTATGTGCTTAGATTTTCATTTTTAATTACACAGGTGACTGCTTAAACATTCCTATTAATACAGGAAATTAAAATGTTTACTTAGTAAGCTGGAATTGTTAATTGTTTTTTATAATTTTATAAACAGACTTAAAGAGTATTTAACAATGTATCTTTTAAAGCAAAGCAGCTGCATTTTGGTTACTACTAGGTTAGCTATCTTCAACTTACGAGTCTAGTCTAATATGCAACGAGAGTGACGGGGCCGCTATCAATTTGGAGATAAAATGCCTTTAAGACGTCATTCTAACAAGACTTGCATGCGATTAGTATTCTCTCAGGGATCAATTTTAAAAGTTGTAACATAATAAAAAATGGTTGGACTGTAGTTCCCCACAGCTTTCATTTTATTATGTTGCATGAAATATGCCTATATTGGCTACAGCATTACTGGAAGTAAAATATACCGGGTACTGAAAAATTCTGTCACTTTGTATTAGCTGTAAATTATCGACTAGTATAAACCCTAATTTCATTTGTCACATTCTGTTGCATTGCTGCTCTTCCCTGTTCCCATTCTGTCATTCTGGCAGGCCTGCGCTGCCCCAGGTATCACGGCATCGCCATCTGCACCCGACATCTGTCTCTCTATTGATCACACGGGTTTAGCACTTGATCAAACAGAGCACAACAGAATACATCTCTTTTTGCAATACTGCCAATGCCAACTGCTGCATGAAATCTACCACAAAAGCCTCCTTCACCTAGTTGAAAAACTGCACTTGTGTGGTTTTGCTTTGCTGTGTAACTCAGCATTTTTCCCTCTCCAGTCTCACATTATACAAAAGTTATATTAAAATAAATCTCGTTTTCGTATATGTGAGACTTAATCAGGCTAAATGTGACCAATGCCCCTGATGACAAGGAGGATCACAGATGATGATAGATGCTTCTTAGGCCCACCTATCTGAAAGCCATTGTTCCCACTGTGCTAAGCTGCTCGAGTTTTTCACTCTTTATCCAGCCAGTTTGGTGTTATGTAACAGGAACTTTAAAGCCATGCAACCCAGGAGACCAGCATTCCACATTAGCGTAAAGCGTTCAAGTATTTCACAGTCCCCTACATTTCCCCTTGCAGAGGCAGTCCCTAAGAAATCTATGAAGCCATCCCAGATTTTTGCTTAGTATCAGGGACAAACAGTGTGTTTCCAAAAGAACGACAGCATTTTTACCTTTGTGATTCTCACCCACCTTAAGGTCTGGCCACAAGCACAGCCATGAAAACCCATGCCAAAGATGTTGCAATACACAGCCAGCACAATGGAGAGATAATGCTACAGGGAAATATTCAAGGAGAGTAAAAGCTAGAATAGCAGCATTTTTAGTTTCCAGAAACACAATAGCAGGATTAAGGTATGCAGTTATTTTTGTTCTCATATTTTCACACTTTCCACAGTGAGCTAAATTGTTTCCAGGGAGAGTATCTTATATTCACAATGTAAACAAATAAATAAGAATGCCCTTAAAATTTTAAGACAGATAGCTATATCATGTTTAAAACCTATTCAACATCTTACTAGCTGGAGACTGCATATTTTATTTATGGCCTTGCAAACTACTTTGGGGGAAGGGGTCTAGAAAAAGCTTTCAACATTAAACATGATCAAGCTTTTATAAATTATTATTTTTTTATTTTAACTGATTCGTGGAGGTTGTAAAATTAGCAACCCTGTTAAAGGCAGTAGCAGTTACATCACAAGACAAGTGGATTCTAGCATGTATTATTCATAAGATGTTTTGTAGCCAAATACATTAGAGTCTATAGTTGTACGAACAAATTAATATTTTAGAGCTAATTGAAATTGTTCTTCCTATAAAGATTAAGCCTCTTCTACCTAACACATTTCAGTCATTAAAATAACACTTTTAATGCCTTGCCTAAATAATGTGTGACATTAATACAAAGCTATATTAAGGCACTCAAATGACCAGTTCTTTTGTACTGTATTCTATATGATCAGAAATTGGGTCAAAGTTGGGCAGTGTGTATGAAATAGTATCAAGTGCAAGCTAATTAAAATACATTTTCTATAGAACTTTACAGAAAAGAGACCAATAATCATCACAAGGTAATCCGAAAATGGCATTTCTGAAAGACCTGCAGCGTGCTTTAATCTCCTTGCATAAGGGTAATTTTTGACATAAAGTTTTTATTGTAGACTAAAAATTTCAGATAGAGAATAATTTTTTACTGAGTCAATGAAGTTTAAAAGGCTTTTCTTATATGATTTTTATTTCCTAGAACATCAAGTTTCATTTTCAAGACAATAAAGATTTCAGTATTTTGCCACATTTTTCATTCAACTAAGTACCTTTCTGGAAACAGAGTTAGCTTTCTGTCTCTTCTGAGATTGCTGCTAAAATTATTAAAACAATAACAGCAGCAGCAACACACATGCTTGGGCGCGCGTGCACACACACACATTAAATTTCCCCTGACCATCATAAAGTGCAGGAAACAGACAGACTGGATGTCTGTATCGATGGCAGATCTGTTCGACCAATACAAAAATCCTCCTAACAATAGCTACTTGGGGCTTCTGCAGCAATAGCCAAATTTTGCAAGTCATGTTTGGGCTTACAAATCATGTCCTGGTTTTGTTCTCTGTTATCCCTAAAACACATTTGTGTTAAAATGGAGGGGAAAATATCACATCCTTTACCTCCATTGACAGGGAGAAAGTCACTACCCCTTTTCTCTTACAATTCACATTTCTTACATTCTTTTTGAGAAATTAGATTCAGTTGAGAAAAGCAGCTCATAGAACAAGAAATTCAGGTACAACATTCATTTCTAGAGATTAGGGGTCCTAGACAAAGACTTTATCCCTGATGTCTTTTATTCAGAGAATTTCCACTGATATCACTTCATCTGAAACTTTTCATCTCTGCATGGCATGACAGAGCTTCGAAGCCTGAACTTAGCATTTCTGGCCATCTAGAATAAAACATATGTTATGAATGAATAATTATACCTCTGATACTACATAATTTTAAGACAGTAGACCTAACAAATTGTAACACCAATTGAATATAGACTTATGGTCAAATATTGGTTCTTAAATTAAATAACTTCAATTATCTTTTAATTTAAGCCTTTTCATCAATAGAAATGAAGCAAAGCACATCTCTCATTGTTCATAATTGTAATTCTCCCTGACTCCCATTCTAGCTTTTGGACTCAAAGGAAATTGTGTTGATGATAAACTAACAACCCTCATCTACCCCCACTGGAAAAAAGTAGATTTCACTTGTGCCTTGTTCCCACAGTACTGAAGGAAAATTCACCTTTACCATAAAAACGACATCATTATTATAATTAGTAACAGAGAATAATAGTAAGCAGTGAATACTTGCACATAATATTTAGCAAGCATGAATTAAAAATCTAAACATTTTGTGGTAGCAAAGATGCGTTGGTATATTATTACATCATGTAGCAATGAATAGATAGTTAACAAACAAGAAAAATACAAATTTATATTTTAAATGCACTTTGAAATTACTGATTACTTAATGGATTTAGGCTCAATCATTTCATTTCTGAAATTCAAGTTATTTTTTTTTCTTAATCAATTCTGTTTTTCTTTGGTGGCTGTTGTTTCCAATAGTAATAATTCCAATTTCAAAAAGGAATTAGGAGGTATTTAGAGTAAGAACGAAGACTCTCCCAAGAACAGGTTCAATGCTAGCATTTGTGGTGAAGAGATGAGGCTGTGTGAACTGTCTGAGGGTTCAGAGTAGCTGTCCATGTGTGGGCTCTGTGTACAAAGTTTATGGTGTGGTTTCGATGGTCTCCAACCTCCACGTGTTAAAAGTCAGACTTCCGTGCCACAAAACCCATCATTAGAATTTAAACCACTGATCTCTAGAATCTAGGATTTAAATTCTCAGCATATCATTATGTAACACAAAAAGTCTCTTGTCATGGTGGAAATTGCAGTTAATTCTAGGCTTCCTACAGCCCTTTGTCTGGTTGCTAATGAGGAGCGATCACAGAGGGGCACACCCCCCCTTGGGTGACCCTCGCCTCTTAGGTTGGTCCTGCTCAGGTGTGTTGGAGATAGTTCCAACACACTCAGAAATTAGATGCCTTCTGAAAGTCCTACGTGCTGGCTTTATGCACTCAGAAAAGAACTCTCAGCTTTGCCCTACCCTGTCTCTACCTCCCAATTATATCATGAGAAAATTCTACTCTAGGGGTTTGAAAAACCTGTACAAACTGTTAGGGTGTCCTAATAGAATTCTAAAGCTTTCTACAATGTATAGTTTAGATTTCTCTATGTATTTAGAAAAAAAATTTTTTTTTCTGCCTTCAAATGTCTATATAGAGAAGCAGAAAAATATTTAGACAATAACACAGAAGGTTTATGACGGCAACCATACCAATTGAGGGGTGAGGGCTAGAAGCTTGTACAATGTTGGCCATTCTTGAAATCACTCCTAAAGTTCTTCAAACAAGGTGGCAAATTATTAAAACAGAACAAGTGCTGTTTGCTTATTCTATATAGTTAAGTTAAATCATAAGCTAAGTTCTATTTAAAATGTGCAAAGTTGACAAGGAAGGAGAAAATATGTACACAGGCTTTTAAATATGCGCGTCATTACCACAAACAACCAACTGTTTCCTGTTTATGACAAAGGAGTAAATAATCCATTGATCTGGCCAGGGCACCTGCTTTGCGACCAATTCCATATCAGTAGTCCCTGAACCCTCATTATTTTCCCTCAATTAAAGTTCATAGTCTCGGAAAGTCTGTGCTGAGCAGATGTACAACTATTCTTGACAACGAAATACAGAAGAATCAAAAATTGAGAAAACTACTGCCATTTCATAAACCCAAGAATCACATCATTTGTTGTGGGTAAGAAGCATTACAAACAATATGTCCATTTTATAGGCTGCTAAGATGGCACATTACAGAAAAGAATATTAAAGTTCAAAAACTGTCACATGAGCAGTACATCATGAATACAGTAATGTAGGTTTTTTTATGATTCAAATAATGGTTACTGAAATGGAAAAAAATAAAATCTTCAATGGGTTATAATACAAAAACTGTGACTGAGAATTAGACAAAATTGGAACTATGAGCAAACCCAAGCACAAAGTAATGATCTGTAGAGAACTACAAAATGTAATAACGAATGTATGTCTGAAATATGAATTCAACTAATGATAGTTTTATTTTCATCTTCTGCATAATCCTGAAATCTATGAGCAGTGATCATCAAGGCAAACCATTTAAATAAAAAATGCAGCAAGAATCCAGTTCTGAATATAACTAGGAGCCACTCAGCTGAAGAACTTTTTTTTTTTCAAATCTACCTAAGGTCAAATATCACAGCATCATCCATTTAAAAAGCTATACAGCCTCCATCACTCATAAACCTCTTTTTGTGCTTAAGAAAATGAGAGAGAGAAGTAAGCAGTCAGGGAGATGTTCATTTCCATTTTATTTTTAAAATGTTATCTCCATAAGACATTGAAATACATATTTTTCAGTAAATAAGATGAAGTTCCTATATACCATTTTCCAGTCCTCTTTCCCTCAGCATAATTCTGACTCCACAGTACGCGCTCTACAGACTGTAGCAGATTGTGAGTCTTGAGGTCAGAGTATATGCTTGAAGCATCAATGGCTACACCTGTCATTTTTGTTTTCCTGGGAAGAATGTGTTATTGTTTAAAGCTGTAACATGCATTCATTACAATCCGACTTCCAATTTTGTCTCTGCCATGAGATGATTCAAACTACTCAGTAACAGAAATATTTTAATAATATTTTAACTTCTAGGCTCTATTATAATGATTGTTATTTAATTATTTGAGACAAATTATTTCTCCCTAGCCACGCAGACTTCTGCAATCTATTTTGTTTTGTTGTGTGCAACATTAACACAGTTTGGAAAGGTGAATATAAATCAAATTTGTACTTTTGAGCATTAGTAAAAATGTTTAGTGTCTGCATGGTGTGATTCTTGGTAAGGAAACGTTTTACCTCTTCACTGTCCCTTACGGTTTGCTCCTGATTAACATAGAGAATACTTTGAAGAAATGACCAACTCTGATTGAAAAATCTACATTGTGTTCACTTAAAAGTCTGCAGGCTGAACTGATAGTTCAGTTATTATAGGGCTTGATAAGAACACAGTCTCCATCAGACAAAAGCTAGAGTTAAAATAGCCTGGGTGGTCAAAGCTCTCTTTCATAGCTTTGTTCCAGGGTAAGCCTGTTTTTATAAAAATCCTTTTTGCGTATTTCCCCCCAAATGGATTTCTTTCTTACATTTACATTTAAAATGTCATAGTTGTTTCTAAGATACGTTTCACCAGTATCCCTCTTGGCAAAACTGGTTGAACTCTGCCAATGTTCTTTTGAATGAAGCAAATTCTTGAGCCTTACTCTTGCTGATTTCAGCCTATGTGAACAGTTCAAGGTGTAGTAACCAAAGGTCATCATGGAAACAGACACACGTGATGTCTGGAGTAAAATTCCTAATCTCTTAAGTACCCAAAATAAAATTGTGGCAGAAAGAACTTCCTAACACACACCTTGGAAATATTCATTCATTTTATAATTTCCTAAAAGATATGATTATACTAATCTAATTTCATTGTCCTTGAATAATTCTGATTTAAATACCACAATGTTATATATCATTTATAAAATTAAAAATAAAAAGACTTCTAATATATAGTAGCTTGTAAGCTACTTTACAAATAATTAATTTAATAAGGCAATTTTATTTTAGATAAAATACACATAAACAAACTAAAATCATACCCTCTGCAGTTAGTCGGGGAGACAAGTATAGACACTATGGACAGACATAGACCTCAGCTTGTTCTGGAATCTCTTAGTTCTTTGGTTGTAGGTAAGTTACACTCCCCAAAACCAAGTTTTAAATCTGTAAAATATGGACCATTCAGTCGACAGGTTTTTTTTTAAGTTTTTAATAAAATACATAAAATTTTGTTCCATAGTAGGTATTTAATATATATCAGTCTCTTTCTTTTTTTTTTTCTCTTTTTCACTTGACCAAGCATTACCAAATACAAATTCCTTGTTATTTGTTTTCTGTCATTGGCATTCATTGATGTGGCTCAGGAGAAATCTTGCATACCCTTGGCTGTATATTTTTCTCCCTAAAATATTGATTACACTCAAATTCTCCATTTTTCTGAAACTGGCATCATTTTCAGCCTGATAAACAGAATAGCATTTTCTTGGATAGCTAAGTTCCTCCTTGCCTCCCTTTCTCCCTCTGCCTTTCTCTCCTTTTTCCTTTCATCTTTCCTTTCTCGCCTTCTACCTTCCTTTCTCTCTATTCTCTCCCATTCTCCTTATTCCTCTCTCCCTCCCTCCTTCTCTTTCGCTCTCTTCCATCTTAACAAATAATATCTGTTTGTCCTGACCTAACAGTCATTTGGCATGATGTAGAGAATAGCTTTTAAAGAGCTCACAGTTCTACAGAAAAAATTCACCTGTTACACACTGATACATGCAGACTATTTGGTGAATTTTTGTCTTTATATTTTTATATTATTTTTTAAGATTTATTTTGTATTGTTTTGAGAGAGGATGAGAGAGACACAGAGAAACAGCAATGGGAGAGGGCCCAGAGAGGTCTCCACGGTTGTACATCATTAGTTGTGATATGGTTTTATTCCACACAGGTGGATGTGGGACCGCACAGAGTGGGAGCTGAACTAGGGGCCATTCAGTGTATGGGCTTGCACGGGCCAGGGCTGGGATTCTATCTCTGGGCCTCGCAGTTGCAAGGCAAGGGCTCGACCTTTTGAGCTATCCCAGCATCCTGTATATTTAAAAATATTTAGTAGACAAAAGCATTTTAAATGTATTCTTCCAAATTCCCCAAATCTGTTCCTCCACACTGCATTTCACTTTTCATTTCTGTAGTTTTATTTTGTTCATTTTTCATATCACCATTGAAACTAATTTATGAAAAGGGGACCAACGGAAAATGAGTTGGTAGAGAATATTACTGACACCTCAGCAAAGTCTCCAGATGTCTGGATAAAGTCACTATGTGCAGCTAATATCAGCACTTTAATTTAATGCCTATACTGTGACTCTAATTCTTCAAGTAAATTAGATGGCAAGAAAATATAGCTTTATTCCATTAAACAATGTTTTCCTAAATGGTGAAATTTTTGGTATCTTTGAGAATTGAGTTAATTATTCCTGAAGGCAAAATCATCACCTTTATTATATCAATATGCGTATAATGTGATTATGTGACAATGTAGAGAAATGGGTGCTATCAGTTTAGTACTTCAAGCCACCTAGAACTTCAAATTTGCATTAAAGAGGCAAAGACCTGAGTGATTTTCTAAGAGAGATTTTAATTGATAAACTCTATTTATTAGTGTGAGCCAAACAACCTATTGCCCAAAAAATAAATAAAGAAAAAGAAAAGAAGAAAAATAGCAACCAATCCTTTATATTTTAAAAGACAGAATACCATCAACATTTTATGCTAGTTTAAAAAAAAAAAAAGGTATGTTACACTTCTTAGGTCTCCTAGTTTTAGATACAAAGAATACAAACATATAAATGATTCAGTGATATCTACTAGTATTTAAATAAATTAGATTCAAGAATGCACACTGAAGAATGTACTGACATTCTAAACCTTAGCCTAATACATATTTAATAAACAGTTCCAGTATGTATTCTCTTTTGTATTTTAAAATTGTGTTTAGTCTAGAGCCTTCCTTTATAATGCCCAAGATTTATTCTAACTGATCATTGTCTATTTATATAACAATTAGAAAGAATTACTATAAAAACTTCAGATAAACTGACTAAGTATAAACAATATGTATTAATTATCTTGATAATAAGCTTTCTGTCTCTTCTTACTTTTATCATTGATGTTTTGTGGCCTCTACCTCCACAGTCTCAACAAATTCAGATTAAATAATAGGAGATCATTTAGAGAGGGTTTTATATAAGATTAATAAGAGCAACATTTAAGCACAAATATTTTGTTACTATATTATGGTCAACCAAAACAAAACAAAACAAAACAAAACAAAACAAAACAAAACAAAACAAAAACACCATCCTTCTACAAAGAGATGTTAATGCTTATGAACCAAACCCTCATATATTGATGTAAACTAAGTAATCTGATTGGCACTCAAAGTTGTCAATTGCTAAAATGAGCTGAACCTCAAAATATTAAGCCATACCACATACATTTGAATACATGAATTGGTTCCACTTTGAAAATTCCATTTACGACTATGCAATACTAATGCATCTTGTGAGAGGTTGAAGGATTTCTTCAGAATCACTTCCTTTTCACCAGTGTTACCACACTAGTATATTTAACAGAGACATTTACATGCTTTGCATTTTAAGTGCCTCTAAACTCCAAGCACAGAGCCTGCACATTTGTGCTGCACCATCAGATGTAATGAGTTATGGTACTATCGGCATGTTGATAAGCTATAGCCCAAAGAAGAACAAGAAGGAAGTATAAAAAATATGGCCAGAGGATGGGATAAAATTATCAGCTAGTGTGTTTTCCTGTTTGGTTTTAATCTACATTTAATTAAATTCTTATCTTCTGTGTACTTATGGTCGCATTTGAATGGCGAGACTGCATTCATTATGAATGGTAAAACTTAACTCAGAGAACATTACATGTGGCTTCTTTAAAAAAGAAAAGAAGAAAAATGCTGTCTTTCTTCTTTACACTCCGGTCTTATAAAAGGGGACCAAACTCTCTCTGGGGTCAAGTGCAGTAGCACTTAACCTTTGGGTTAACTGATTTGAAAAGTTGGACTGAAATCACTTTTTATGCTATTTTTTCATTTTTATAATTTAGGAATGTTATTATCATTTTCTGAGCCTAAACAGAGCTGGCAAGGGAATCAGTGAAGTGCATTAAGGAAATGCCTTCTTCATTCTTAAAAACAGAGATAATAACAGAAAGTTTTTATTAGTATTGCTAAATGTGTGCATTAGTCTGCATCCTTAATTATTAAAACCATTACATTTCCTTGTCTTTATATGCTGAAATAAGAAAAAGAAAGCCTTAATTGCTATTTAAAGTTTTGTGGGTTTTTTTCTGTCACAGACCCTTTGAGTTCATTCAAGCATCCATATAGTTCAGAGAAAAACAACAAAATGTTTTGAACACAGCATTATTTTACCCACTTACTAGTTTCATAACATTTTTAGTTCTATTTGCCCCAGGACTAGCAGCGCAAACTGATAATGTCCTTACGGTGAAATTTTGTACCTACAAAAACAAGCTTGGTTTCCTTGGGTCAATGTAAAGACTGTGTCAGCCTTAACAAAGGGAAACAGAGGCCGTGTTTCTGATTTAAGTTTGAATGCTTATTGTTGAACAACTAAGGTTTGGGATCAGATTTGCTGCCCCGATGGATCAAAATTCACCAAAAACAAGAACAACAGTAAAAAAAAACCCAAAAAGACATAGTTATATAGTATATATACACATATATGTATATGCATGCTTTTAATGTGTGTATAGGTATTATATATGTATATTTTTAAAGATTTATTTTTATTGTTTTTGACAGAGAGAGGCAGAGACAGAGAGAGACAGAGACAAGGAGGAGGGCCCAGAGCAATCTCCATAGTTGTATGTCATCAGTTTTCGTCATAGTTTTTTTGTTCTACACAGGTTGGCGGGGTACACAGGGTGGGAACTGGGACAGGAGCCTCCTGCATGGGAGGCATACCCTAGTGAGAACCAAGCTGGGGGGGACACATACCCCAGTTCAACATATGGGTTCTCATGACCTGGGGCTGGAATTTGATCCTTGGACCCTAGGGCTTCAAGGTGAGTGCTTAACCCACTTAGCCATCCCAGCTTCCCCTGTATTATATTTATATATCTATGCTCATATATACACATATATTAGAAGAATATAGATTGTTATGTCACATTTTTCATAGCATTTCTTAAAAACAATAATTTATGACTAGTACCTGTAGGCCCATAAAACAAGAACATTTAAAATTAGCATTTGTTACTACTTTGGTATTTTATACAGTGGGGAATACTAACTAGAAAATGTTTAACCTTCCAATTGAAGGGTCAAACTTAAATAATGGCAGTTATCAATAACATATTTTCCACAAATATCCCTAGCATAAATACATTGGGAATGGCATCATTCTACTATGACTCAGCTTTGTTTTGAAAAGAGCTGTAAAATCCCTAACAATTGAGTCAAAAATTTTCATCTGACACACTAGAGACTCTGTAACTTTCCTGTGTAATGACATAAATACTTTCTCCTAATAAGTAGACGGACTAGACATCCTGTTTTAAACGGGACAGATAACAATGGTACCATCCCATTTCAAATAGTATGTATGGTCTGCTTACTGATACCTTGAATTTAGCCCAGTGAGACTAGATTGACCATAAGTAGGTATCATTTGAAATAGACAGTACCATTGCTTTCTGCTCCATTTAAAATAAGATATCTGGTTAGCCTACTATTAAGCCACTGACCAGTCATTTACCCCGAGATGACAAAGAGTACAAAGGATATTTTAGTATACATTGTTTAAATTTTGAAGTTTCTTTTTTTAATAAGCATTTTTATTTGGTTGGGCATTTATACCATTTGGTAGATGAAATTTTAATGCTCCTGTACATATGTGGACATTAAAATCACAACTGGAATGAATTAAAAAAAAACTTGTTGATAATTCTAAAGCATTAAGCCTGCTTTTCAAAAACTATTTTAACTTGCAGAAGCTAAGCAAACTAAAATATTCCCAATAAATAACAAATCCTAGTGATAAAACATATTCTGAAGCTGTAGCCCAATAATCATGTTTACTATAATAAATAACACAAATAAGTTAAAGATAAAATTGGTTACTTGTTTTGCTTTAGTTAATTGTTTGTCAAAAATACCTTTTATTTTGTTTACTTTTATAAAGTACTGTTACAATATATATTTGTTGCTGTTTATTTCAGTTAACACATGCATAAGGTAGTGTTTAAGAAGTTCTATGTGATGCCTTTGGCTAAAGAATCTGAAATGGTTAAGATGATTCAATTCAATAAACATTTATTGAGCAATAGTATATTGACCTAATTTACTATTAGGCAGTCAGTCTGTGAGGCAATGAATAGACAACAATACACAATACAGTCTCTGTAGATGAGTATAATATAGGAAGCCAATACTGTAATACAATTTGTTAAGGGTTGTATAGCATAGGAATATGTAAAAAACTTAGGGACCTAAGGTAGAAAAGATGTAACATTTAGCTGCTTATGAAAAGAAGGACTAGAGCTTGCTGGATGGAGAGTTTTATGGATGCTTAAGAAATAACATATGTACAACCATTATTATGTTCTCAAGATTATTGAGATAATAGAGATTAACCATGCCAAGACTTGCCAAAAAAGAAGCGCAAACAATTCCTACATGAAGTTGTGAGAGAACCATGATGCAATTGTTTGTGTGTAATAACATTGCTCAGGATGCCTCTAAGTCATTTCTCTGTCCTTATTCCATTCACACTGACTTTATTTTATTTATTTATTTTTATTTTTATTTTTTTATTGTTTTTTGACATAGAGAGAGACAGACAGAGAGAGACGGAGAGAAGGGGGAGGGCCCAGAGCAGTCTCCATAGTTGACAGCATTAGTTT